>JASDQU010509121.1:0-36599 GCA_032191745.1 Picea mariana | reverse complement strand
TATTACTCTATTTACTCTCTCTGTCTGTCCATCAGACTCTGGATGATATGTTGTACTAAAGTTCAGATTCGTTCTGAATCCTTTGAACAGTCCTTTCCAGAAATTCAAAGTGAATTTCGGGTCTCTATCAGACACAATTGTCTTAGGAATTCCATGCAAGCGTGCAACTTCTTTTAAGAAGATATCAACAACATCTGCTGCTCTGTGGGTGGTTTTTAGTGGAATAAAATGGGCATCTTTAGTAAGCTTGTCCACCACCACCATGATTGAATCATGCTTCTTGCTTGTTCTGGGAAATCCTGTGATAAAATCCATTGTTACCACGTCCCATTTCCATTCAGGAATAGGTAAAGGCTGCAGCAACCCTGCTAGGTGCCTATGCTCAGCCTTAACCTTCTGGCACTCCATACATCTGGCGATGTATTCAACGATTTCTTTCTTCAAACCCGGCCAACAATAATGGCTTTTGACTGCTGCCACAGTCTTCTGATATCCAGGATGTCCAACATAAGTCACGTTATGCATCTCCTTTAGAATTTCCAACTTCAATTCTCGAACATTGGGTACATATACTTTGTTTTTATATAGAAGTAAACCATCAGTTCCCAAGGTGTAACTTTCCTTGGTCTGTGGTCTCTCACGCTGTTGTAGCTTTGCTACAAGATTTTTGTACTGCAAATTAGCATTTGCAGCTTTCAAAATTTTGTCTTTCATCTCAATCTGGTACATGCTAATGGATGTAGCATGTAATTCGTGCACTTTTCTACTGAGTGCATTAGCCACCTTATTTTCTTTCCCTTTGATATGCTTGATATCAAAGTCATATTCGCACAGAAACTCCAGCCATCTGATTTGCCTGGCATTTAAGGTCGGTTGATCAAATAAATACTTCAGACCATTATGGTCTGTTCTCAACTCGAATCTCTTGCCCATGAGGTAATGTCTCCATTTCCTCAAGGCGTGGACGATTGCTGCCAGCTCTAAATCGTGAGTGGCATAATTCTTCTCATGTTCCTTCAACTTTCGGGATTCATAACAAACTACAAATCCCTCTTGGATGAGAACTCCTCCAATCCCCTCCTTACATGCATCTATGCACACTACGTAATCCTTATTTGGATCTGCAATCTTCAAGATTGGAGCAGTGGTTAGCAGCTGCTTCAATCGCTGGAAAATACTCTCACATCCTTCAGTCCACTAGAACTTCTTCCCCTTCCTTTGCAAGGAAGTGATAGAATGAGCTATCCTTGAGAATCCGACTATAAAACTCCTATAGTAGCCTGCCAAACCCATAAAAGATCTAACTTTTGCCACATTCCTTGGCACTAGCCATTCTCGAATGTCCTGTACCTTCTCAGGATCTGCAGCGATCCCTTCTTCAGATATAATGTGCCCCAAATAATGGATCTGCTTTTGGTAAAAAGAGAACTTGCTCAGTTTTGCATACATCTAGTGTTCTCTCAACACCTACAGCACCATTCTCAGGTGTTTCTCATGTTCTTCCTCTGTCTTGGAATACACCAAGACATCATCCAGGAAGACTATGACAAACTTGTCCAAATAATTTCTGAACACTCCATTCATTAAGCACATGAAAACAGCAGGTGCATTTGTCAGTCCAAACGAAACCACTGTGAATTCACAATGACCGTACCTGATTCTAAAGGTGGTCTTGTTGATGTCCTCATCCTTTATTCTCACTTGGTGATATCCTGATCGGAGATCTATTTTCAAAAATATTTTCGCATCCTTCAACTGATCAAAAAGATCATCAATCCTTGGCAGAGGATACTTGTTCTTGACAGTAACCTTATTCAACTACCGAAAATCAATGCATAGCCTCAACGTCCCATCTTTCTTCTTCATGAATAGGATCGGGGCTCCCCACGGTGACACACTGGGGCGAATGTAATCTTTCTTTAGTAGCTCTTCGAGCTGCAATTGCAACTCCTTCAGCTCTGGTGTACTCATTCTATAAGGATCCTTTGAAACTGAAGCTGCTCCAAGCATCAAATTTATAGAAAAATTGATGTCCCTCTTCGGAGGTAGTCCAGGTACCTTCTGAAATGTGTCCTCGAATTTTGTGATTACTTCGTGGTCTTCCAGATTTGATACTACATCTTGGGATGCTTCTTCCACCCGAGCTGCAAATAATTGACAGCCTTTTCGGTAACATTTCTTCAGCTGCATGGCTGAGATGTCCCTCACAGCCATGGCTCTGGGAATTCCTTGGACTGTTACCTGATTTCCCTCTTTGTTCAGGCATGTGAACCTCTTTTTATGACAATCTAGAAGGGCATGGTGCTGGTCCAACCAGTCCATCCCAATTAAGCAATCATATGAGCCTAAAGGCAGAATGTTCAATTCAGCCTTAGTGCTCATTCCTTTCATGTCCACTGAACATGACTTAACCAATTCAGTGACCTTCCTCTTGGTCCCTGTGGCTAACTACACTAACCAAGACTTCTCATGTTTGCTTCTCATTAGATGTAAACTTTCCACCACTTTAGGATCTACATAACTATGGCTAGCTCTTGAATCAATTAAAATAACAAGTGGTCGGTTGTTGATTGTACCTTCCACTTCAATCATGTGCGATTGAAATTCTTCTTGCTTGTTGTCCAGGGCTGCGTAGATCCTTGGCATTCTGCTGCCCATATCCTCCACTGTTTCAACTTGCTGAACAGTATGGACAGCGCTCGCTTTATCTTTTCTATGGGGGCAGTCTTTGTACCTATGATTCCCTTTACAACCCCAACACTCCATAGGTGGAAATCTTGGCACCTGCTCACTCCCTTTAACTTTCATGGGCTCTCTAAAGGATGACTATTCCCCAGGGCCATTCTTGAAAAAGGGAGGCATGTTTCCCTTCTGCCTCTGTTCTTTCTTAAACCTCTTCTGGTCATCCCAAGCCTTTAGAAAGGTAGGCTTTTCTCTTTGTTGTTCGTATAAGCATTTCGCCCTTCTTATTGTTTCTTCCATAGTCTTAGGATCATCATATTGAATCTTGTCACCAATGGAAGGTGGCAGTCCACTCAGATACCTATGAATCTTGACAACCTCATCTTTGATGAATGGAACATACTTCAGTAGTTCCAGAAAACTTCGTTCATATTCATCAATAGTCATACTTCCCAACTTGAGTTCGAAGAACTCCTTCATATTTCTATCATAGTATCTTTTAGTCAGGTATTTCTTCTCGAAATACCTCTTAAATTCCTTCCAAGTGACCTCTTTCTCTCGGATGTGTTGCACTTCCACAAACTCATCCCACCACATGGATGCTTTTCCTTTCAGTTGGTACATTGCAATTCTTCCTTCTGCATGGGCAAAATAATTATGTAGTTGGAAGTCTTTCTTCATGCCAAGCAACCAGGTCTCGGCATCTTCTTCCTTCTTATGTTCTCCATCGAATGTTGGAGGCTTAATCTTGTTCATCTCTCTTTTCAATTCCTCCCTTCCAGATTTTCAATGTTTTCTGGTAGGGGACGGGCTTGAACTACTGTGTGTCTCCTTGCCAGAATGCTTCGGGGAGAGACGGTAATGTCTGTTACCACTCCTCAATCTCCTTCTCCCCTCAGGGGTTCTGAAACTTCTTGATCTTCTTGTGTCACTCCCTTTTCCAATTTCTTTTCTATTCTTTCCAGGCTCTTCAACATTTTTAAATTGAATTCACCCTGCCGATCCCGGATTTTCATGAGCTTTCGGCTACCAGCTAGGCGAGCCTGGGCATCTTTCTGCAATATTTCGATGAGTTGCATCATATGTTCTTCCTTATCCATCTCTTTTCCATGCCCATTGGAGTTCCATCCTTCCACTCCCATATTGACATCCTTTCCTTCCCGTTCATCTCTTGTTTCGGAGCCAATCGTCACCTTTTCCCATTCCATACTCAGCGTTGGTTAACTGGAATTCTGAGCTCCGTTGAACTCTGCACATGCACTGTGCAATTAAATTTGAAGTTTGTCAGGCCATTACTCCTTCGAAACAATCTGTAACATTTATAAGCCAATACGAACAAGAACAAAAGACATTTTGATTCAATTAAGTTTTTTGAGCCCTCGTTTGGTTCTGCAATTTTCGTGTTTTCGAAACTTTCATTTTCAGCACTTTGGGATTTCGGGACTTCGGGTTTTGGTCCATGAAGATCCCACAGTTAGATATTCATAATCAGAGTCACCCTTTTACAACTCACGATCTCACGAGTTTGTGAGTCGAAGACCCTCGACTCATTTCCTCTAACCGCCGATACCTGAGATGCGACACGGGTATGGCTCCCTCCTCACTAGCGTCTGCTATGCATGACCGTAGTCTAGGGCTAAGTGCTAGCACCCTTCGCTATTCGCACCTTCATGAGTTGTGGCATCCAACACTGGTACCCCCTTTTCACGAAGTAGAGAGAAGCGATGTTGACTTTTCTCCTCTCGTTCTCGCTACTTCGCGACTTCGTGAGTCTCAATGTCGAGCTCCCATGACCTTATCTCGTGAGTCCCTGAAATCACGAATTACTTTATTCTCTGGGCCCACAGCATAGCTATCACCCTTCACCACCATGGCATGTGGTACGTTCAGGAGGGTCCACGTTGATTTTAACGACGTCATCGGGTCCCACCACTCTCGCCTGTCTCTTCGACTCACTGGCACATGGTATGAATTCATGCATCCATGTCCAATCCAAGCATGGAATCTGACGGTTAGATCCCCTCATATCAACGGCGCAGATCTTTTTGGCATTTCGGAGTTTTTCGGAAGTTCGTGTGTCGCGATCCCCACACCCCTGTGCGATTCAAAATGAATTTAAACCCTACGCATACTCTCCAGATCTGATGGTCACAAGGGTCTGTCTTCCCTATCGAGCAGATCCTAAGGTTCTAATGCTATCACTAGGGAGACCTATTTTCCCGTGGCCATAGACCATCCCGACTGTGGTTTCACACGTTGCTAACCTCCTAAGCTTAATCTCGTCAAGTAACTCCTTGACACTTTGGAGCTAACCAGGGTCTGGAATTGGCCTTCTAGACCAAATTTCCCTCGCAGTCTCGGTCCAAAGACCACTCCACTGGCCCATCTAGCTCAGTGTCGAAACCTTGGCTCTGATACCAAACTGTAGCGCACCTTTTCTGCTACTAAGGTTTAATCGCTCTTAAAAGAAGACTATAACACCACTTTGTACATAAATCATACAAATGTTATTTAACCCACATGCATTTAAACAATAAACACATTCAACACAGAGTATTCATATGAATTACTGCCATAATCAGCAAGCAATTAGATTTTCATATTAATTCATATACACAGCGTAAAACATGATACATAAGCAGTACAATCATGCAAAACATGATTAAAGCATAATCAGATACTTATCTTTGTCAATGGTAGATTCCACCAACTGAGTGCAGGCCTTCCACGAACCTCCCAGCCTTAGACCACACTGCTCATCAGCTCAGCAGTGGGTCACCCCCGAGCTGGGACTAAGCTCCACCCCAAGACAAGGAATACTGGTCTAGCTAAGGTTACAAGGAAAACAGTCACACACAACCACAAGGACGGAATGCTCTCCCAGGAATCTCCCACGCTCACTGCCCACAGACCCTCATTCCCCACATGCCTGTTCCACCCTAGGAGAATGCACCTTCTCTGTCACCTGGACAGTCCTTCGACTACCAATCTCCCTTACCTTGGGTTACAGGAACAGACCGGACTGGAAGTCTCCGGGCTCTATGGCAGCTACAAGGTTCCTTCCAGGAGTTCTCTCCTTCCCCTGCACACTCTCTCACCTGGAGGGAGTCGCTCATAGGACAACAAGCCTCACGCAGTCCAGTACTGTATAGTCTCAACAATCCCATGGGAAGACAGACACAGGCCTTCCAAAAACTGGTTTGGCAATCATAGGATGGCTTCACAGTCACGGCTTTGGAACAGGGAATGCTCACATAGGCTCTCTCAGCTTTCCCGAACAAGAAAATACTCTTCCCAAAATCAACACAGGCTTCTCATAGGCTGGGGTTACATGCACGGGATTTCTCAGAATCAGACATAGACATTCGAGTCACAGGGTCTCCTGAAGGTTCTCTATAGGAGTCAGGTTAGTCATACTGCTCAGAGCTCCGTACGCGTTCAGACAATCTGGTGGAATGGGAATGGAACCTTCTCACAGCTCACCCTGGCTATTTTATTCGCATGCACCAGGGTTGACACTTGTCACCCATGGAACTACATGTGTTCCACCAGCACGCATTCCTCTCGCCACTTGGGAATCACGTGTCCTTCCAAAAGGTCTTAGGATAAAAAAATATGACGCATATATCTTTTGGAATAATATTAAAATATTATTCCCAGGCTTAAGCCCCTTAGGCTTAGCCCCCAGGCTCAACACTTAGCCCCTTTTCCACCTTCTAGCCCCTAATTCCTTTCCCACTCTATGGATGCTCAATCCCCCTTCACTCATTCATCGTGGTCGGTCTGCACCTGGCGGTGTTTATATTTTATTAAATGTTCTGCATACATACAAGTACAACAGCAGGTTCCTGGCCTTCAACACTTAGGCTTCTTGTCCTAAAAAACACATAAGTCTCTAGCTTATAAGAACTTGGCTCACCAGCCTATAAAACATAATCACAATTCCTTTCAGAACTTGGTTTATAACGGGGCTCAACCTTGGGGACACTACAGGTTTCTTCATGAAGAACCTAATGGCGGAATGATTAGTGTGTACAAATAATTCATAACCTATAATGTAATGACAAAATTTGTTAATAGCATGAACAACTGCCAAGAACTCTTTCTCGGTGACTATGTAGTTCAACTCAGCAGGGGACAAGTTCTTGCTTACAAAGTAAATGGCATAGGACTACTAGTCCTCTTTCTGCCCTAATACCTCTCTGATTGCAGTGTCAGGGGTATCAATGGATATATGAAATGGGAGAGTCCAATTGGGCCCTCTAAGAATTGGTGCCTCGGATAGCTTGGCTTTCAGGGTTTCAAAGGAAGTTTGACAATGCTCAGTCCAAACAAAATCAACATCTTTTATCAATAATCCAAACATAGGTGCAACAATCTTTGTAAAATTTGCAATAAACCATCGGTAATATCCAGCATGTCCAATAAAGCTTCTCACCTCTTTCTGTGTCTTGGGGGGTGGGAGTCTAATAATGACCTCAATCTTTGCAGGATCGACTTTTATTCCTTCAGATGAAACATGATGTCCTAGAACCACTCCTTCAGTTAACAACATTTTTCATTTTTCATGACTTAGGGATAGGTTCATTTCCTGGCATCTGATAAGAACTTTTTCTAAGTTCTCTAAGGCTTCCTGGTAAGTGTTTCCATAAAATGTGAAGTCATCCATGTAGACCTCCACACAATCATGAATAAGATCGGAAAATATCCCTAATACTGCTCATTGAAATGTGGCAGAAGCATTATACAATCCAAATGGTAAGACCCTATAGGCATAGGTGCCCCAAGGACAAGTAAATGTAGTCTTGTCCTGGTCCTCGGGTGCTATAAGAATCTGGTTGTACCCACTGTACCCATCTAGAAAGGAGAAATACTTCTTTCCGAACAAGGTATCTAGAAATTGGTCAATGAAAGGAAGAGGAAAGTAGTCTTTCAGAGTGGCCTTATTGAGTTCCCGGAAATCAACACAAATTCTCCATTTCCCAGTCACTTTCTTTGGAACCACTACTAGTGGGGATACCCACTTACTGTCAGAGATGGGATAAATAAATCTGACATTTAACAAATTTTAAATATCCTCCTTGACTATATCTTTGAGTGCTAGGTTCATCCTCCTTTGGGGTTGCCTAACAGGTGTCACTTCCCCCTAGGTGTATATATAGTGGATACATGTGTCAGGATGTATACCCTTCATGTCAGTGTATTCCCAGGAAAATGTGCTTGATTGTTCTTTAAGGATATCTACTAATTGTTTCTATTGGTCTGTATCTAGCCTATAGTTTATATGTAAAAAATTCCCTGGACTAATCTCATAGGGTATAGTATAAGACATGGCAGACTCATCTATTTCAAAAATAAAAAATGTCGAAGACAAAACGGATGGATCTAATTGTTCTTGAAATTCTTCCCCAAACATGTACTCAAATTGAGGAAAAGACTGTGGAAAATCCACACATGTAATAGCAGAAATGAATTGGTTTAGCACATTTTCTGGTGTATGCTCCTGAAGTGTCGTTGCATGGTCACTAGGAAATATAGGTTCTTCCCAGTCTTCATTCTCATATGGACATTCAAGCCACCATATATTTTCCATAATAGGTTGAGGTAGAGGGTAAATGGTGAGCTTCTGGATAGAGAGACCATTTGAGATGGTCATTTCTCCTTCTCTACAATCAATAAATGCATTGGTTGTGGCTAGCCAAGGTCTTCCCAAAATAAAAGGATGGCCTCGGGCAGGATCTTTTGAATGAATGACAAGAAAATCTACAGGGTACTCCCATGAGGCTAAAGTAACCATGACATCATCTAAAATCCCTTCAGGTATAACCCTAGTCTTATCTGCTAATTCCAAAATGGTTGGGGTAGGCCGAAGAAGAGGTTATAACTGTAATTGTTCCAAGGTAGTAGCGGTCATAACATTAATGGCTGCCCCTAGGTCTATGAGAGTATTTCCAATGGAGACCTCCTTAATGGTTATGGTCACTACGGGGTTTTCTGGATTCCCATACTTTGCTAGCTTTGGATGCTCTTATATGTACTTAGAGATTCCTCCTACCAAATGTACTGTAGGAGGGTCCTTTTGCTTCCTACTTGGCTTCTTGATACACAATTCTTTGACTACCTTACTATAGATTGGAATGTCTTTAATGGCTTGAAGTAGAGGAATCTTGACACAAATATTTTTCAATTCATTCAAAATGTCAAATTCCGGTCGGGTGGTAGGTTTCTTGATTACCAATCGATCTGGATAAGGAGGGACCTTCGTAATTTGTGAAGGTTCATTTTGGGGAAGCTTGGGTTCTTGATTCTTCGGGATAATAATATCTTCCCACCTAGTGTCATCCGTGGGTTGTTGGGTGGTTTCTTCTTCTTCTTCTTCCTAGATGACTACTAAAGGTCTCTGCCTATCTAGAACTTTTCCCGATCTTAGTTGCATTTCTTGTAATGGAACAGAAGTAATGACATATGTCGGGAAGGCATGCATCTCAACATTGTTAAGAGGTTGAGGGGGCTTATTATTTGGATTCGACACTGGCTGTGCCAGTAATAGTGTTGGTCTCGGGGAGCTTTCATTTTGAAATTGGAGTGGTTGTTGTTGTGGGATAGGAGGTAAAGGTGGTGGAACAAAACCTGGCAAAGGATACAGAGTGTTTGATGAGAACTGAGAATAAGGATGGTTGTACATAGGAATAGGTGGAGCTTGAGGATTTCCTTGATTGTGTCCTCCCCTCCATCCTTGAATCCAAGAATGTTGGTACTGAGTAGACCATTTTTTCCAACCTATTGAGTTCTGTTGTTGTTGTTGATAATAGGGTGGAACTTGGGACTGTAGATCCAGGTATGTGGGTTGATTCCTAGGCTACCATGGCCTCCTAGGTGCATAAGAAGACTCCCCAGGATCTCCACTCCTATAGATGGCTAATAAACTAGGCAATGATGGACATTTTTCAGTCACATGGTCTTCTGTACAGAAGCCACAAACTGAAATGTTATCTAATGGGCACTCCCTTGAGGAATGCTTCCTCCTTCATCTTGGGCAATATATGCTCATTGTTTCATTTTCCTCCTCGTGTTTCTTTTTGAGTTTAAGGGTATCCAACTAGGAACCTATTGTGCTTAGGATGTTTGTCTTGAAGTTTTCTAAAAGGTTCCCTCTCTCTGCTCTCGTAATACCACCTGAACTAACTGGTTTTAAGCTTCTATTGTAAGGGTCCTGGACATTCTTCCCTATTTTGGCTCTACTCCTTGAGTAGTTTTTACACATTTCACATATTTCAGCAAATGGTTTATGAGAAATATCACCTGATGCCATTAGGTTAAGCATCTCTAAATATTCTTATTAAATTCCCTTAAGGAAAAGAGCCCTAATTGCATCCTCTGGGAGGTCATGGTATTTTGACTTTTGGGAGATATAACCAAATCTTTCCATATAGTCTTCAAGGATCCCGTCTTCTAACTGTTGGACTTTAAAGATGTCATTACAAGACTCTTTGGTCTTGTAGTAGTCTTGGTACTTCTTTAGAAATATTTCTTTCATGGCTTCCCAAGACCTAATACTGGATTCTCCCAACCCCATGAACCATCTTATTGCAGAGTCTTTGAGGGTGGAAGGAAAGAGTTTTAATTTCTGGGCATCTTTCACATAGTTGTAGCACATGCACAAGATGTCAAATTCAAATAGGAAGGTGTCTGGATCTTCACTTTTTTTACCATAAAAGGTAGGCAGTGCTGAGAGAGGAATATTCTTCATGTTGACATTTGGAGTGGTGTCTAAAATCGGAAACCCAAAGGTAGTTTCGGTTTGGTTTCTAGATTCTTCTTCCTCTCCATGTCTTACATTGTTATGGTCCTCTTGATCATCCATATTAGCTTGGTTTCCAAAAAGAGAGTACCTAAGTGGTTTTATCTTTGAAGAGAACAAGGTTTCTCTTTGAGGAAAAGGTCTTCCTACTGATTGTATGTCTAGGACTCTACTCGAGCCAGTTGAGATTATTGGTGCCAAAGTTTCCGTGTTAATCTGAGAGATAATTACATTGGTTGAGCTACCAAACAAAAGATTCAACTATTCAGGGTCTATGATGTCCTTAAAGTTAAATTCCCCTAGGGGTGGTGTAAAAGAAAAGGTTGTATTGTTTGGTTTTGTGGAAGACTCGAGTGGCCTTGCCTTCTGTCCTAATACAATTGATGCTTCAATTTCTTGTTTTATAGTGCTCCCTATGTTAGTCCCTTCAGAGACTATTTTAGCTCTTTGAGTCGAGCTAGCTCTTGTTTTTCGGTATCTACCTTATGGGTCTCTAGGCCTATTCATGAAAGAAAGCAAAAACAAAAAGAAAAAGATACCATTTGATTCCTAGGTCTATTCATGAAAGAAAACAAAAATAAAAACTACTATTGGGTTTGGGGGAACCTGCTATAGCAGATGCACAGGTTCTTACCTTTCGTCTTAAATTTCCCTCGCCACCAAACTAATGTTAAGGTCTAAGGATGATCTAATTCCTAATTAATTCTTACCTTAAGACAACTCCCCAGCAATGACACCAAAATGTTAGGTGTTTTATATGTAATAAAAAAGACACTACACTACCCTCAATTAAATTGTCAACCCGGGGTAAGTAAACATAGAGTTGTAGCAAAATATATGCCAAAGGTAAAAAGGTTGGTAGGAGTGTAGACTAACTAAGGAAAGAAACTGTATAGGGCTAATATACTCAAGCAAACCTATCTAATGAGAAAACCCTACTAAGAAAATTGAAACTAGGTAACCTAAGTACTTTTGGGCCAAGGACTGATGGATAGTTCCTAAGAAAGCGAATGAAAACTCTATGTAAAGAAAACTAGCTCATGACAATAAGAAAAGGTAAACTACTAAGCATACTAAGCAAATGACAAAAGAAAACTTCTTTAACTTGCCAACCTATATTCAATGAGCAACTATCCTATGAAAGCAAATAAATAAGAAAGTAAGCAAAAGCTCCTATCTAACCTAAATAAGAAAAAAGAACCTATCTAAACTATTAAATCAAATAGACAAGCAAGCAAAAACACCTAACTAACCTATTAAAGCAAATAGACAAGCAAGCAAAAGCATAAAGCAAAAGACAAGTAAGAAAAGACTTCTTATTGAACAACTACCTAGCCTAAGAGGCAAGTGAACTAAATGCCTAATGCAAAACTATTTCTCTTGTGTGAAAGGAAGTTTAAATGCTCAATGCAATGCATGAAAGGAAATATGTTCTATTGAAAGCAAGAAAGACTATCAACTAAACTTATGAAAACAAGAAACTATCTCTTCTAATCTACAAAAGCAAGAAACTATCTTTAATCTATGAAACACTAAAATGTAATGTTGGTGGTTGTGTGAATGCCTTCGGTGGTGACGGATGATATCTCGATGACACTTGACAACAAACGATAGTTCTAATGGTATAAGTTCAATACTAATTTCAATGGCAAAATGAAAGGTGTGAAGTAAACAGTCCAATGAAAACTTAGCCATGATAAAAGTAATGTTAAATACCCTACATATTCAGGTACAAACCATCAACATCACAACAAGATCATCATTATATAACTAAGGAATTTAATTGCATTTTAATCTATGAAAGGAAATTGCGTGAAATAAAACTACACTATGTCTATTCTGGCCATTCAAACTAACATAAAGAAATAATTAAAAATAGAAATTTAAAGCATGATATTAAAAAGTAAATTGACGTAATTTAACCAACAACTAATTAAATGAAATCTATATAAACTGACGTAAGCAAGCTATGACTAGAAAATGGAACTAATTCTATCTATCCATCAAAGATCACTGTCAAATGAAACCCAAATAGAACTTTGTTTTATTCTAAAAACAACTATGTTTTAAACTTGACTGTAAGACAATAAATAAAAGTGTAATCTAATATCTAGATGCATATGGAGTTAGTGTAGAGACTTGAAAGTCTATTCCTAGCCTACAAAACTAATTCATGCTAACATAATCCATCACACTAACCTACAAAAGAACAATAAAACAATTAAATCACAACTAGCTAATTAAAACATAAAACATGCATGTACAGGAAATAAAAGACAATTTAAATTATGAAATGTAGAAACAACACACTGATCATCACCAAAATGCTGGTGGGCCCCCCAACAAGTCGTGGCTACCCTCTACAAGCACACCACGAACTTTAGTAGGCCGAATTCACCATGAAAGTCAAAAACGCAGTTATGGCACTATTCTGGCAATGTGAAAAATGAAAAACAGAGTATAACGAGTTTATCTCCAATATGATGGCTATTCTACTTGCCTAACAATCTGATGATCATCCTGGTAGTATTTATAAGCTTACAACCCAGGTGGTCGACCACAAGAGGGTCGAACCACCTCTAAATTCGGCAAATTACATTAAATGCATCCATAACTAACAAAACGGAGGAACCCAATAAGCACCCTCTTTGGACAACTGAAATCGAGTTGTCTTGAGCTTGGTAGCTAGAGGGGGCGATGAAAAACAAAACCCATGTGCTTGATTTGTCCACCACTGGCCGCCAATACCATAACCACCAACCTGCCTTGCGTTTTTGTGCAATACTGGGTGCCGGAATGAGTGTCGGATCAAGTACTGGAACAAGTGCTGGATCAAGTGCCAAAACAAGTGCCAGACCAAGAAACATGGTGTGTTTTTCCCTGTAACAACAGAAAAACATGAATTAACTCTTGGAAACCATAAAATATGATAAATTAAACTTGATTGAATCACAAAACACGAATTATACGTACCTCATGTCGATTGTATCATTTTACCATAAAATTCTTCAAAAAGATCCTTTGAAAGATAAAAATGCATATATATATATGGAAAAAAGTGTATAATAATGTCATGAAGATGATCATATCTCGGGCCCAACAATTACCCATTGTTCTATTATCTTCTCCTTCTTCATATAAAGAGATTGGGCACGAATCCACCATTTTTTGTTGATATGAAGAGGATTTTACATGAGTACTTGGATGAACATGGATCGAGATTAGAGCCTTAGGATGGGTATAAACTTCCATAGGAGTATCGACTCTCTGTTTAGCCATGTTTCTAGTGATTCGATGGTTTGGAATAGATTTAGGAAGTTCTTCTACCATCGGGCCAACCTTTACAATTTTCCTTTTTCATTTGTCTGTTGGAGGAGAGATGAATCCCTCAGCTCCAGGGGAGTCGAGATCTTCATTAAGAGCCTTTTTAGTATTGTTGTCACCCTGCATAACTTGGTTCCTTGCTACCATCTCACCAGGTTGTTTACCAAATTTATTTTGGCCAATGAAACTTTCCCACATTTATTTTCTCTTGCTAAGCTATGCTACGATCAAAATTATTACTAAGCCATGATGATACATACTTTTGGAAGGGTTTTTTGCATTCTTCTTTACTTGGCTTGACATTTTACTAAGACTCTTCCATAAATAATAAGGAAAGTTTAGTTGTTCGTCAAATTCAAAATGCAACAGAATTCGAATATGATATTGAAATATAAAAGAATAATTCCCTTCACAAGTTAAATACCTATGTATAATTGCCAATGGCACATGGAATTCATCCTTGATCCAATCCCATGGTATCCCCTTTGCCCAGTTTGCATTATGAAACTAATGTTTCAAAAATCAATTGCACAAGTCTTGTGCTATGGGTTGATTCTTGAACCACCTTTCCCATTCTCTCGCAAATCCTATGGCATGAGATATTGACTTCTTGGTTACCTCCATTACCAGCTCTGCAACTCGGGCCACTTGTCCACTAAAACCCTTTGCAAATTGCATTGTCACTTGGTCACTATGTCCTCTAAACTTAGTGAAGAATTCATGCCACCCCGCGACCCTCAACATCTTTTGACATGAGTTATATTCAGGAATGGCTTCAAGAGCTCTCATGGAGGTTGCCTCATGGATATTGACCACCATCGTGAATTGAAATGGTTCTATGAGGGAGAGGATGCTGACTGTAATGCTAATGAGCGGGGTCTGATAAGAGAAGGCTCAAATGGTCACCAATATTAAATTCACATATGTTTTCGATTTCAAACAATATGAATGTAACTCATCTGGTATCCCATCTATGATTCCAAATGAGTTATAATAGTCAAATGAGAGACTACACAAGATCATGGGTAGTCATGAAATCATCGGGTTTGTAGGTGCATTAAGGATGCCATCATACCCACATAACCTTAAGCTTAATCATGTATAAGTCTGGAGATATCATTTTTATCGACAAGTGTTGACTCATGGTGGATTAATGAGTAATATATATGAGCATTTTACCATATGGTCGATGGGATATGTGGAAATATGAAGACTTTATGCGACTACTATGTTTATAAACATGCAATTCGACTAGTGGAAGAGCCTTTTGACTGATATGTATGATGGGAAACATATAAGCTATCAATTAAGGAGTGTGATATAATGGTAGGGTTTAAATATTTAAATGTTGAAGAAATCCAATATATATATATATATATATGGTCGTGGTAAAAGAATTTTAGGGTAAAAAAGAGTAGGCAACATGTCTATGGTGGATTTTAGTAGTGGGATAAATGGTGGGGGTAAGGAACAAACATAAGAGAGTTTCCAATAAAATTTCTTTTTTTCTCAATAGAATAAAAGAGTTTAAAAAAAAAATATTACCTATGAATTACCTTTGTTCAACTACGAACTTACACTAGTGGATGTGATGAAAGTATGATGTAAAATTCTTTGCAAGATACTAACTCAAGAGCTTTGTTATTGAATTGTGTACATGTAACACTTGTTGTTGATCATAGAGACAAATGTATGTTGAAAATTCCTGTACTAATGAGTCAAAGTCTATGACTGACTATCTTTGTTCCATAAAAATACATTTACAGGATTTCTTGTACCTTTTGTATAGTTCCTATACAAATATTGCCAACTTTTCTTTCTTTTGACTGGAGTTGATGAAGTTAAGTGATGTTTCTAATAGAGGATTACGAGCATTATTAAAATCATAGAGGAGTGAATTTGAATTTTATACATGCTATGAATTTCTTAGAAAAACTAAGAAAATATAAACTTATGCATGATGAAAATAACAAAACAAAAATGAAACCAAAGGTGATGAATGAGTACTGGTGGCTAATTTGGGCCACACAATCAGATCATCCACTAAAAATGGATCTTATGTTGGAGTGAGAGGAAAATAACTACAACAGGAACACTAAAGAAAGAAGATGGGGGGCAGAATAAGACTTATGCATCAAGCTTTGTAACAAGCAAGAGAACTAGTCCCTTAGCAGGAGACCTGCTAAAGGAAGAGATAACCCCCTCTTTTTGAGGAACTTGTTTGTTCCAACCACCTTGCATCATATTCCCCTTTATTCACACATTGAAAATTTTTTTTAGAACCACGAACCAAATAATCTTCACTAAAACCCAATCTTGGAACAATTCTATCTATGTGAATTGTTGAAGTTGAACATAGAAAGAAATCATTGGATTACCATTCAATGATGAGTGTTGTTAACCAATGCGAGACTAGTCAACATTGATGCCAATGAGACTCAAGGTTCCCTCGTACATCTTGCGAGGTATAAATAAAGGATTTGAAGTAGAGTCATCTACAAGATCTGAAAATAGGGAGCATTGATGAATCTTCACTACTTCTAGCAAGAGAACCTGCCATTAATGTATGCCAGCCCCTAGGTACCATGAAAAATCTCTAACTTTGACCCCATATAGTGTGTTGGAGTCGATGGGGAAAATTTTGTTAGAAGGAGGGCCTTAATGAACCCCCCATCATCTAGCACGAGAAAAAAATAATGATTTGAAGAACATAAAGTAGAACCAACAACTATATGCCAAATTTAATTGTGGACCTATTCACCAACAACCTAGTTTTCAAGCAAGTCCATGTCTAGCTACGCCAACAAGATGATTTTCATAACTAGACTATTTTTTTTCTTTACTTTTTATCATTTTTTTTTATTTTCTTTTTATTAGTATTTTTCGTTTTTGTCTTTACATATACATATATACACACCCAAAAATTTGGGAGAAAAATCAAGCAAAGGTTAGAGAGGGGGAAGGAGACCCCCTATTCAAAACCCTCATCTCTGACTGTTGTAACATATCTTGAACACAATTTTCCTTGGACATGGATTTGTGGTACAATCTTAACTGGTGGCCATTCACCACAAAGGAGATATGATCTGCATCTATTGTTTGGATTATGATAGAGCCATTATCGAAGACGATCTCAATCTAATATGGTCCTAACCATCGCATGGAGAGCTTACCACTGAAGTTATTGAACCTGGAGTTAAATATGAGATCCCACTATTCCTAAACAAGAACAGAATGTTGGATGGCGTCCTGTCAGATTTCATCCAACTCATCCAATTGTTCCACCCTTTTCCTCAGATCCTTTGTCAAATATAAACCCAACTGCATTATTGTCCTGAAAGTCCTTATTTCAAATTCAATGGGTAGGATAGATTTCTTTCCATATACCAATTCATAGGGAGTGAGTCCATTGGTGCTTCTCCATGCAGTCTTGTAGGCCCACGGTGCCTCCAGAAGTCTATCTGCCTAGTCCTTATGATGCAATTGTACGGTCTTGGTTAGAATGGCTTCTAACACTTTGTTGGTGGACTCTACCTATCCATTAGCCTAGGGGTGATATGGAGAAGATTTGTGATGCCTTATCTGATATTGTTGTGTAATGGATTACATAATCCTTGACATGAACTTCATTCCCTAATATGTCACAATCTCCCTTGGAACACCAAAATGGGTAAAAATATATTCATAAAGAAAATCAACAACAATTTTTTCATTGGCTTTATATAGAGATTTTTATTCTACCCATTTGGTTACATAATCTATACAAAATAAGATATACCTTTTATTTCTTGATATAGGAGATATTGGTCCAACAAATTATAGATCCCATATTTTCAAGGGCTAAATCAATACCTATGGCTGTAGGGGAATTTCTTCATCTAGTCCCGGTCTCCCCATCCTTTGGAAATTGTCACATCTCCTTACATATGTGTTTGCGTCCTTGAGGAGTGTTGTCTAGTAGTACCCCTGGTGAAGTACTTTGTAGGATGTTCTCTTGCCTGCAAAGTCGCCCCCACATGGACCATCATGGAAATCTCGTAAAATTTCAAACAACTCATCTTCCTGTACACATCTTCTAATAATCAGATATCATCCAGTACATAAGAGGTCACCTCTGATCTATGAATAGTTGGCACCGATCTTGAAAATTTGTTGCTTCTCTCGTGAAGAAAGGTGTTGCGGAAATTTTTGTGTGGTCAAATAATTTTCTATATTTGCGAACCATGTAGATTTAGAAGAAATAACAAATAGATGTTCGTCAGGAAAACTATCATCTACAAGATCATTTTCACTTCCATTCTGGATTATGGAGAGGAAATATGCAACACGATTTTCCTTCCCAAGCCTATCTATTATAGTGATGTTAAACTCATGTAGTAATAACAACCATCTAGTGATTATACCACTGGGTATTGGTTTATTCATTAAGAATTTGATGGCAGAGTGCTCTATGTGAATAAAGACTTTGTAACCTGCTATATAATGTCTGAATTTGTTTATGGAATATACAATAGCTAGGAATTCCTTTTTGGTAACGGTATAATTAAGCTTGGACGGTGACAATTTTTTTCTTATGAAATAGACAACATAGAATATATGATATTCTTTTTTCCATAAAACAACTCTGAGGGTTATGTCTGAAGCATATGTACTAATATGAAAGGGGAGGGTCCATTTGGCCCCCCTAAGTACTGGTGTGGTGGAAATGTTTTTCTTTTATGTCCTTGAAGGTGTTTTGACACTGTGAGTCTCATACAAAATCAATATCTTTAATAAGCAATTTGAACATTGGTGTTGCAATATTTGTAAAATTTTCAATGAATCTCCTATAATAACTGGCATGACCCAAAAAAATTGTTACCTATTTTGTGATCGTGGTGCTGGAAGATCCATGATGACATTGATTTTGGATAGATCTACCTTGATACCTGCACTAGAAATGTGATGGTCAAGAATGGTACCTTATTTTGAAAACATCCTTCACTTTGCATTACTTAGGGCAAGGTAAGCTTCCTGACATATAATTAGGACTTTTCCCAAATTATCAAGTGCTTCTTTAAAGGTATCTTCGTAAACAGAGAAGCCATCCATATAAATTTCTACACATTCATCAATCAAATCAAGAAAAATGGCTAACACCACCCTTTGAAATGTGGTGGGGGCATTTCATAAACCAAATGACAAAACTCTATAAGCAAAGGTCCCCAACGGGCATGTGAATGTGATCTTTTCTTAGTCTTCTGGTGCGATATGTATTTGATTATACCCACTAGTAAAACCATCCAAGAAGGAAAAGTATTATTTTCTTGAAAGGTATCCAATACTTGATCAATAAATGGTAATGACAAATAATCTCTGAGGTTTGTTTTATTAATCTCCCTAAAGTCAACACATATTCTCCATTTTCCATTTTTCTTGGGCACGATCAAAAGTGGTGAAACCCACTTGCTATTGGATATGGGGTATACAAAGTCGACATTCATTAATTTTTGGATTTCTTCCTTCACAATATCTTTTAGAGAGAGGTTCATGCGATGTTGTGGCTACCTAAGAGGTCTAGCATTCTCTTGAGTATATATACAGTGTATGCAAGTTTCAGGGTGACTGCCACACATGTCCTTGTAATCCCATGCAAATTCACCAGATTGTTCTTGTAGCACCCAAATTACTTGTGTTTTTTTATCTTGGTCCAATTGAGATTTAATGTTTAAAAATTTACCCAGGATTATCTCAACATGAACACTACATGTGTCAAAACTTTCTTTAATGGATGATACATGAACAAATGATGAGATTTTCGAATCACAATTCTCTTGAAAATCGTTACTAAATATGAAATAATATGGAGAGAATGATTTAGATATCATGCATCATTTGTGGTGGAGATGAATTGATTTAGCAAATTATATTTAGTTTTTTTCTTTCAACCCCCTAGATTGTTCACTGGTTAAAAAGGGTTGTGTGATTTCTTCATCTTTGTAGGGATATTCTATCCACTGAGAATCTTCTATTACTAGTTTTGTAGGTGGGTAGAGGATAAATTTCTTCATATATGCCCTATTTGATATAATCATTTCCCTGGATCTGTAGCCAATGAAGGAATCAACCGTAGCTAACCAAGGTCTCTCGAGAATAAGGGATGACCCTCCATGGTAGTCTTGGGATGAATTACCAAAAATTCCACGGGGTATTCCCATGAGTCAAGGGTGACAATGACATCATCTAAGACATCAGTAGGCTTAATCTGGGATCTATCAGCTAGTTCAAGCACTGTGGGTGTGGGTTGAAGGCCATCTAATTGTAACATTTCCATAGTTATAACAGTCATAACATTTATTGCTACCCATAGGTCAATTAGAGTCTTTTCTATGGGAATATTGTTGATGTAAACAGTGACTAGAGGGTTTCCAAGATCAACATATTTCTCCATTATAACTTTTCCAGACATTATTTCAGCTAATTGAGCTATAACTTGAATTTTAGAGGGTTTTTCCCTTTTTCTCCCAAGTTTCTTAGTACATAATCCCCTTATGGTTTTTGTGTAAATAGTCACACCTTTTATTGCTTGTAACAAGGGAATTTTCACACAAACATTTTTCAATTTTGTTTCCAAGTCGAATTCAGGTTGGACCACAGGTTTCTCTAGGGTCAACCTCTCTAGGAAAGGAGGAATTTTGGGTTCTTGAGGTTGCTCTGAAGTCAAAATACGTGATGTTTGTGTGGCGGTGACAATATTATCGGAAGGGGGTCATCATTGGATGTTTGGATGAGAGTTTCCTCCTCTTCAAGTTCTTCTTCAATGAAAAATATGGAGTTTTATTTCTGGAGGACCTTTCCTGACCTTAAATGTATGTTTTGCAAGGGTATCGAGGTGATCACGTAAGTTAATAAGGTCTACAAATCAACATTGAAGATAGTTTGAACGATCTTATTATTTGGAATCGGAATCGACTGAGTGTATAAATGTGTTGGTCTTGGAGGGTTTTGAGTTGCAGGTAACTGTAATTGTTGTGGAATTTGATGAATTATTTGTTGAGGTAGATTTAATTGTGCTTGCATTGGAGGGTAAGGTGGTGGAAATTGTGGATAAGTGAGATAAGGAGTTTGTAGAGCCATATTTCCATAATCATTCCTTCCCCAACTTTGTTTCCAAGGCTGGTTTTGGGTAGTCTTCTAGGAAATTGGAGCATTCCATTGTTGAGGATAAGAATTATAAGATGCCTAAAATTGTAATGAAGGGTCTTGTGTCATGCCTTGTGGGCATGGTTGCCAAGGCCTTCTTCGTGCAGCTTAAAAAGATGGTTCAAATATTTGATTTCTTCCTCAGTAGATAGCTTGGAGTCCCAGAAATGAAGGGAATTTTTATGTATCATGATTATCTGCAAAAATAACACAAACTTTTACATTATCCAATGGACACTCTCTTAAAGGATGCATTTTCCTACACCTAGCACAAAAGATAGTTAAAGTTGCTTCTTCTTATTCTTGTTTCTTTTTTATTTTAAGTGTATCTAGCTGTGAGCTAATAATACCAAGGATGGATATTTTAAATTTTTCTAACAATTTTCCCAACTCCATCCTTGTCACTCCACCTACAATAGATTTATTAGCTCTTGTTAAATTATCTCTTACTCCCTTACTAGTTTTGGCTTTTCTACGTGAATATCTCCTGCAAAGATAAAAAAATTATGCAAATGGTAAGTGAGAAACATCATTGGAACCCATAAGATTAAGCATTTCTATATACTCTTCTTGTATTCCGTTCATTAAAATAGTTCTAACAATATCATTGTTTAAGGTAATTTTTTTAGTCTTCTGAAGGTTGTATAGGAACCTCTCAAAACAGTCCTCAAGACTTTCCTCATCCTATTTTTGCATCTTAAAAATGCCATTTTGTGAGTCTCTAGTTCCACAATAATCTTGGTATTTATTTAGAAAGGTAGTTTTCATATCTTCCCAAGACCTAATAGAATACTCTGGAAGTCCCATTAACCATCTCAAGGTAGAATCTTTCAAAGTTGCAGGAAATAATTTTAATTTATGAGCATCCTCTACATAATTATAGCTCCTACACAGAATATCAAACTCAAATAAAAAGGCATACGGATCTTCAGTGATCATACCTATGAAATTTGGTAATATCGATGAAGGAATGTTCTTCATATTCAGATTTAGTGCCAAATCGAGGATAGGAAACCCAAAGTTTTCTTCTCCTTCTGATTCCACATTTCTTTCCTCTTCGTTTTCCATGCTACCAAACAATATGAAATCAAGTCAATTTGGTTGTTTATCCCAATTCAGAGAGAATGGTGGCTCACTAATTGAATTTTGATGGACAATGAAATTATCCTCAAGATGTACTTCGGGTATCCCTTCTATCACTGCAATTTCTATCTATGATATGACTATGTTTTGGGATGATCCAAAGATTTTGGAAATATGTTCCAGATTGACAGTTTGTTCTAATGCTAGATCGTTATTTGAAGGATGCTCACCAATTGTGTTGTCTTTGGCTCTTTTATCCAACCTTTCTCTTTGTACTTATTTCACCTTTTCAATGGTGGTCCCTGATTGTGGTGTGGCATGTTATGGAGTCACCTTTGATGTAGAACGTTCTCCTTCCTACAAATAAATACCTTTATACCTTTCAACCATATTAATAGGGGGGATTTTAGTACTACCAAACAAATCACCTGGAATACTACTTGTTTATTTAAGACACCTACCTTTTCTATCCTTAGGCCTAACCATTAGTCAACTACATGACATAAAAGGGTTCATATAAATTAACCAAAGTGAATGTTTTGAGCTAGAACCCTTGCAAAAGTTTAGAAGTGAGGGCATTGTTATAACCCTAAAATGTCCTACTCATGCATACATGGCCTTGGCCCTCTTACTTGCATATTTTTCCAAAGCACTGTTGAGAAGATCTTCTTAAAAAACCATTTTTTAGAAGATGTATGCACCCTGCACCATTATAGTTTGCATACATACGCTTGTTGCACCACTACAACTTGCATACATACACCTGTTGCACCATTATAGCCCACTTATACTTGCAAAAGTTGCAAAAAATAAAAAGTTGCAAGGAATTTGTTGAAATTTACGGGCAATTGGAAGTTTCCCAACTAACCACCTGCTATAGCCTGTCACCCAACTGAATAACCATCCTTTTGTCATATAAAAGGAGGTGTTTGGGTCTCATTTCAAATCTAAGCATAAGAACAATGAAACTCTACCCAATTTCATTTCCCCTCCTTGCCCAAGATATTGTTTCCTTTTGTGAGATATTGCCTCAGCATTCCCTCATCGACCCCTTATTCCTCCATTTAACCCATTCCCTTCCATATAAGTGATCAGAAGGTTGAGAGAAGAACTTCATTCAAGGTGCACTTGGAGCATGGTAAAGAGGAGCATGGACCAGGTTCACGTAATGGTGGTCGAATCAGATTGTAAGGTATAATCTTTGTATGATGAATAAAAGAATTACATTTTCCTGTCCCAAATTATGGTGTCTTGAGTATTTTTATTGATCTATACTTTTCATTTTAGCATCTAAACCTAAATTATGAATAGAATAACATCCTTGTATTTCTTTGTTTTCCTATATTTGGATGCAGGTCAGCCTTGGGAGGAGACATGCAGTCAGTGGAACTTCCAAGCGTGAGGAGATCATCACCAAACGTGGGATCAAAGGTATAGTTACCTGATCTCTTCTCTCTTTGATTTCTTTACATTGGTTTTGATATGTTTGGGGTAGAATAGAAAATTGATTATCTTTTATATGGTTATTCGCTATGTCTACATCTTGAACCCTGGTGTAGTTAATGATATGGATTATTTTCGGTACGAAATGAGAGCAGAGATATAACATAGAAATATTTAGAGATATTGCAAGAGAGACAACAATATAATAGAGATATAGCAGAAATATAACAAGAGTCACAGATATACAGTAATACACTATTTCTATTAATGAAATAAATGTATAGAGACTGTAAAAGTACAGAGTGAAAGACTCGCTAGAATGGTGGCAGCTTATCTTTGAGAAGAGATGTGACAACTACTCGCATTCACAAGAAGATGATTATTAAAATGAGGCTCTAAGGGCCTTTTTAATATAAGTAAAATCCAAAACCCTAACCTTGGAAGAAGAAAATCCAAAATGTTTGTGGGCCCCAATGGGGGTAGTTGATACGTCAACTTCTTAGGGGCGTAACTTTTGCATATGATCTTCGTTTGGGGCACTCGATAGCTCGTTGAAAATATCTATCTGAGGACTACAAATTTTGGGTGAGAAACATAGATCTACGATCCATGTTTCTCCCCATTTTCTCAAAAAACATCATTTAGGGCCTCAAAACGGCCCCAGAAGTTAAAAACTGCTAAAAATAGTAAATTACCAAAATTTCCAGAAAACTGCTTTGAGCCAGTTGGAAAAGGTGGGTGGCCACCGATATCCACCTGGATCAGTCCTCCCTCCTTAGGAAGCAATGGTCTCCATTGCATTGAGTTCCCGGGGGAGAGGGGAAAGCGATTGTTGAATCTGAATCTTGGTGAGTTGCTTGCCTTGCTGGAGACGTTGCACTGCTTGGTTTGTTGAAGGTTCTCATGAACCTGTGGCTGGAAGGGTTGGACCTTTTTAACCAGTCTGGATACATGAGATGACTGTGTGCAGAAGGAATCTTTGTGCTTTTTTGCAACCTTGTCGACCTACTTCTGTTGGATAGAAGGTGCTTGGGTCAAGGCTATAGTGGTTGCAGTATCCTTCTGTTCACCTTTTGAACAGACTTTGAAAAAGCTAAATTTTGTAGTATGAGATACTACCTTGCAATACTTTTTAGGTGGGACAATAGTCGGAATTACCTCTAGTATTCTGTAGAGATGAGCCCCCAAAGTAACAATGACACTATGGGGTCGAGACTCATAAATAGTGTGGCACTTCCACATTTATGTCTGGCCCAAGAGAACATCACAGACATCCAGTGGGGAAACATCACATAATACCTCATCCCTAAAGGGTTGGATGCCGTATGACAATCGACACTACTAGCTGACACAAAGATCTTGTCCTTGGCGAAGCCACCCAATGTTGTATGGTTGCGGGTGTGGTGTTGTCGACAATCCCAATTGTTTGATGAACTCTGCTGAGATGAGGTTCATCTGGCTTCCTCTATCAACAATAAAATGCAGTGGGGTCCCCTTCACCCACAACTGTGAATGAAAAAGGTGTTCCCCCTCTTCTGGATCTGTTGGTTCTTCTGGTTGAATTGTTGTGGTTGTGACAATAGCAGTGGGGTCTACATTGATGATCTGTCTTTTACAAGTATTTTCAGAATCAGATTCTAAATCAGGGTTCAGCTCCCTGTCTTTGATCTCGGCCACCAATGACTATTTTGAGCGACATTCATCAGTGTTGTGCTAGGGGATTTTGTGGAAATCGCACCATTTTCCAGTGTCCTTCTGTGTCTTCCCATGACACTTCTTTTCCTTTGGCTTGGACTGGTTTTCGAGAGACTGTTTGTTAGGGATGTCTTTGTCATACTTTGGTTGTTGTGGATTTGCAGACCCAAACTCCCGTTTGTTTTGGTGCTTAAATTTCTTCTTGATTTTAACAACATATCGATAGGCAGCACCAAGTGATGAGATGTCCAAAAAATCCATTTCAGTTTGGATGTATCTGTGTAGAGCCCCACAGTATTTCAGAACCAAATTTCATTCGGAGTCTTTGATACCCAACTTGGTGCGCAAGGTATGGAAGGTATTGGTGAACTCTGGAACTTCTCGGCCCCTCTCTTGCCACAGTGTGGTCCATCTCATGTACTGGTCCTCATAGTTGCTAATAGGGTAATATTGTTCCTTTACCACATCCACAAAAAATTCCCAAGTGGGCTCAGCCCCATATATTCCAGACTCCTCTGTGGAACTTTTCTCCCAGTAGTTTTCCCACCAATGTTTGACATGGGGGAGAGCTTTAAGGAGTGCGAAGGTGATCTTTTCCCTGTCAGAAAAATTATGAACAGAGAAATAACCTTCTAAAAGATTTAACCATTTGTCTAGGGCATCCACATCTATCTAACCTTCAAATACAGGAATATCAAAATTGACCTGTAACTTAAGAGGTGAGGTGTGCCCAAAGTGGTCGCTTGATGAATATGCACTTGATGCTATCGGAAGGCGTTGAAGGATGTGGGAAAAATTCTCCATCATTTCGTCCCTCTGTCGTGTGAGAGCTTGCTCAAGCAACAGACTGATAGGATCGTCTACTCCGTCATTTTTCTTTTCTTCCGCCATTGAGAGTTTCTTGGGTGTGTGAGAGTGATTTTCCTCAAGAGAGACAAGCTCGAGACCCAACTTGCTATACTCGGACCTCGTTGGGGACATGCAATGAAAAACGATCAAGAGCAGCCTTCTCTGATACCACTGATCCAGATTATTTTCGGTATGAAATGAGAGTGGAGATATAATGCAAAAATATTCAGAGATATTGCAAGAGAGACAACAATATAACAGAGATATAGCAGAAATATAACAAGAGTCATAGATATACAGTAAGATATGATTTCTATTAATGAAATAAATGTATAGAGACTGTAAAAGTACAGAGTGAAAGACTCGATAGAATGGTGGCAACTTATCTCTGAGAAGAGATGTGATGGCTACTCGCATCTGCAAGAAGATGATTATTACAATGAGGCTCTAAGGGCCTTTTTAACATAAGTAAAATCCAAAACCCTAACCCTAGAAGATGAAAAGACAAAAGGTTTGTGGGCCCTGATGGGGGTAGTTGATATGTCAACTTCCCAGGGGCGTAACTTTTGCATACGATCTCTATTTGGGGCACTCGATAGCTCGTTGGAAAGATATATTTGAGGAATACAACTTTTGGGTGAGAAAAATTGATCTCCGATCTATGTTGTTCCCTTTTTTCTCAAAAAACATCGTTTAGGGCCTTAAAATGGCCTCGGAAGTTAAAAATTGCTAAAAATAGTAAATGACCAAAATTGCTAGAAAACTACTTTGAGCTAGTTGGAAAAGGTGGGTGGCCATTGATATCCACCTAGATTAGTTAAAGGGGGGGTTTTTCCACTAGCAGAACTGGCGACCATATTGGGGAAGCCTCTAGGGGTTTTTAGGGGATTTTGGGTTGTTTGATTGGTTTGTTTGCCTTTCAAGTTTCTTTCAAGTTTTCTGAGTCTGTCAAGGGATTCTGGTCACCTCCAAGGTGCATACCAGTTGTCCCTTCTCTTTAAGACTACCTGATCTTTTATTTTTTTGGAAATATATGAAGGTGTGTGTGCCCTGTCTTGGGTCATCCCATGTACATATGCACTTTGCTTAGTAAACACCCCGCGTATACAACAACCTGTGTCTCTGTTTTAGGAAAATTTATGAAAAAGAGGGAGTTTGCCTCTTTCCTGATTGAAGTTCACACTTCTCAAGGTTTTCTTGGATCAGTCTAGAGTCTCTGTTTACAACCATATCCTAGGTATAGATTTCAGTTTTACTTGTTTTTTTTTTGTTTTCTTGTGTTTACCCTTTAAAACGTTTTTAGCAAGTTGTTGAATTGTAGATCTTCCTTCTTGTTTTCTTGATTGAATCCCTGTGATCCACAGTGGGCTAAAGGTCTTTTTAACTCTTGTTTTAGTTTTCTTTTTATCCTTTTTACTTTCTTTGAAAAAAGAAAAAGATTTATTTCAATTTTTCTCTTTGAAAAAAAAAAAAAAAAATCCATTTTGGTTTGGTAAAGTATTTAAAGTTGGTTATTTGCAAAAAGGAAAAATATTCTTTATTTCAAGTTCTTCTTGATTTCTTAGAATATAAGTAGCTTGTAGTCAAGTGAAAGTGGGTTTTAGGTTTTCTTTACAAGATCTTGAAAAGTTAGTTAAGAAAAGTTGTGTTTACAGATATTTAGTTAGAAAGATTTGTTTTTAAATTTGAAGTAATTTTTCTTTCAAGTGCTTTAATTTTCTCCTTTTTTTCGTCTCTTATAACACCACTAGTTTCACCACCATACCTTATGAGTAAATCAAGCCTTTAAAAAGAATGCTTAATCTAAAATACACTAGATTTTTTTTGTTTTTAGGGTCAACAAACTAGTTTAGGGTTAGGGCCTTGAATTAGGTTGGAGAGGAAACTCTTCAAGGCCGTTAAATCAGACATTGGACTCTGAGTTAGGGAGTTCTTAAGTCCAATGTCGTAAGAGTTATCTGGGACCCCCCTCTAACACAGGGGATGAACAACTATCTATGGTGTTTTACTGTCTTGTCCTCCACTAAATATGCAATGTAGTTAGAAAATATAATAGAAACAACTAGCTAAATTATCATTCTACCGTTTACCTTTTAACAACTCCCCGACATTGATGTTAAAAATGTTGGGTAGATTAATTATTACTTTAACACATCATGTACTTGACAATCTGGTTCATAAACTTGTGAGTTGTATACATAGTATGTGTAGGTAAAATATTGAAGTTCAAACTACTCTTACTTCTCAAACTACTCTATCTTCCCAGGAGACAAGCAAACCACACTTCAAAACAATCATTTATCAAAATACCATCAAGCAAACATTTTGAACAACTTAACTTTGTCCACAAAATAAATATCAAGTATGAGTAGAAAGTGAATAAATTTATATGTCATGCATAGATATTTGATCTATGCATGATCATGTTCTCTTACTTGTTATCATCTTAATTATTAATCTATGGATGTCAAGGGTTGACACACAAAAATACTCAAGAGCTGGTAAATAACTTAACAAAAGAAGCCAATAACTAATTATTTTTATCAAATCTCCTTCTAATATTCGAGATACAATCTTTCACTTAATAAACTAGTGTTCATGTTTTGGTTATGAGGTTAGATTTGACAATTAGAACCCCAATTATTGTCCAAAACTAATGAAACAAAGTATTAACTATGATCATGAGTTTTACTCAAACCATTCCCTTTAATTAGTCAATCGTGAAGGTATTGAATCTCCATTCATACACTATTGATCTTAGATTGAGTTTATTAGTCCAGAAATAAAACCTATGAGAAATGAATCTAATGTTGAAACCCACAATCAATACATTCAATGTGAAAAACTCATGGTGGTATGACACTTCTTGTATATAAACAAGTTTCTTATATAGAGATGTGACTCAGTTGTCATATGTTGGCGCAAAAATCAAGACCAGGGTTCTCGGAGGTTTCCAACAAAATTTATCGTTGTATTCTAGGAGTGTTGGCATATTCAAACTTCCGTGAGGGAAGGAGGTCTCACCCAAAGTGAAACCGGGACATGTGTGTGGTGAATTGAGTCAAAGAGAATGTGCCATCATATTTAATGTTACCATGTTCATATTCATACATCAATATGAAAGGACATTCATAGATAGTGACTGGATGCTAAATGCACATGATAGATGTAATTGTGCAACATAGACACCAAAGATCCATACAAAGTATAATAAAATTTTAGGGATCAAACAATCCTTTATATTATCAGTGTCTCAAAACTATCATACATAGAGTACATATTTCATACAATAGCTTACACAACAAAATTTATTCCCAGATACCCATTATAGACTCTACCCTACTACGTAAGTAAAGTGACATCCCCAAAACCCATTACAATGATATCATGACTGTCATAGCTAGATTCCAACCCAATCAACAACAAACCTGAGTATCTCTCTTGCACACTCATTCATCAACTCTGGGATGATTTTATTCAAACCAAGAAACTAATCAACCAACCAAACTATGTAACATTTTCCCTCATCGCGCTACCTCCCTCTTCATATATTTCTCCTAGCCACTTCTTGGAATTCTTGTTTCTCTACTTTTCCAGCCTTTTTCCGCTGGCATCTAGTGCTTTTGCCACTTTTCTAACTGTTTGTCCAACTAGTGCATGGTGCTCTTTGTTGTCTCCATTGTTGTTATAATTTCAATTAAATTTTATCTCTTTAATTGATTTTTCTACTTTCCCTTCTCCAGTTGGTCATGTAGCACTTTCCTAAAAAATTGGCATTTCTGCAAAAATAGACAGTTCTAAAAAATGGAGGGTCCAACAGGCCCTGAACGCAATTGTTGACTCATCCTGAATCAACCTTCTGCTTCCTTCCCATGACCTTCTACAAATGGAAGGCCCAACTCTGGTACAATTGTGAGGGCTTGCAAATGGAAGCTATCATAGTACTCCACATGATCTTTCTATTTTTGGGCTAAAATTGAGACTCCCACAACAAATTCCTATGTTGTTGTCACATTGGTTTCCTTAGGATGGGTAGCCAGTAGTGTAGTCCATTCAGAGTCTGCAATGGACTCAAGTAGTTGGATCTGTACATGCTCATCTTGCACCATAGGGAGGAATTCTTTGATCTCTTTCTTAGCTACCCAAGTAGAATCATCTAGAGCATCCATTATTTCATCCACAACTTGGATATCTACAAATTGTGTTGTCTGTTCAATTAGGTCAGTGAGGGATTGGGATTATGTGTTCATCTCGTTGAGTTGTGCATGAAACTCTTTGGCAGGCTTACTTTGTCTTTCCAACAAGATGAACCAGTCATCTGCCATGCCAAAGAGTTGGCATCATTCATTGGTGCAGGCATGAAGAGAGGACTTGATAAGAGTTCCCTCCACAACTACCCATGTGACCTTCTACATCATGTCCTGGGGTTGCTCCTTTTCCTTCAACTTTATTGCAGCCATATCTTGTTGAAGGTTGTCAGTCCTCACAACCAATTGTGACCAGACATTAACAATAGGCTTGATTCATTGCATAGGTGAAACTGGGGTGATATCTTCAGGGAGATCAGGAGAAACCTTCCTGAAGGTGGGCCAAACTTGAAGAAACTTATCAGAAATGAATGTAATATTGGACTTGTCCTGTGTTCACAACCCATATGCATGATCCCTGGATGAAGTGGCAACAATGATGGCTTGGATCAACTATTGAGACTTTTGTGTAAGCTCTTCATTTGTCTCTTATGCAATGAGAAGTCTCTACTCAAGCTAATCCATGGATGCTCTCATAAGAGTCATGAGCTATGGTGTAGAGCACCTCACAAGTTCGCCACTGGTGAGGGATGGATCCAAGTGTAATATTGAAGCTAGTGGTTGGCCATTAGAGAGATATTGCTTAGATAGAATAGGGGTGCCAACACTGTCAATACTAGGTGAAGTAGTACAGAGGCTATGGGAGATCCTATCCTAGACCTCTAGAGGAAGTGTCCCAATAATGTTGGTGCACTCAAGGCACAATTCCAAGATGGCACAACACTGTTATGGATCATGCAACAATGACTCAATTTGTTCCTTGATCAAACTTGTGCTATGCACAGAATGGGTGTTTATCATGTGAATTGGAGGATATGGACCCATTTTCTCCTATACCTTTGGTACCTTGGTTGGTTCAGGATTGGGGATGTTCGCAGGTGGGGTGTCAAGTGGAACATGGACTTGGGAAAAATTGGGGAATGTGGATGGAACGGGGACCATGGTCCTTGTATTCCTCATGAAAGGGGCAATAGACACGGGTTCAGTGGTGTCAATATGAGTGTGGTGAGGGGATAATGGGGCATCCACAACTGAACTAAGTGGTTGACGCTCTTCTATGATGGAAGTGGGTTGGGTCTTGATTGGTGGGTCATCGATAATAGTGATGATGGGAACGAAAGAGGGAATGGGGGTGGTGGTTTGAGTTTGTGATGAAAGGGAAGAAAGGGGAGTGTCATCTATGATGTGGGGGTCAAAAGTGGATTTAGATGGAGAACCAGAGTGGATTTTCTTATGAGGGAAAGTAGTAGCAAAGGCTTTGTGAAGGTGCTTACGAGAAATAGTGGCATCATCTAGAATGGACAGGAATGGGAGTAGAATGGATTGGGGTAGTCTCTACTCTTCTCCTTTGTCCTCTTTATCATCTGACATTGGGGGCATCTTCTCTCTCTTTGATGTGGTTGTGCTTGGGGCTGAACCTTTGGTCTGTACCGGAATAGACCATTATGATATGGCAGGAATCGCATATGAGACGCTTGATCTCTTTTGTTCTCTGATGACCCCAATCCATGCAATGACCTCCTTGTCTAAAATTGCCTCATCCAGATAAAAAGGCAAAGGAAGGGTGTGAAATATGGACGAAGATGCACCTAAATGCCTCACAAAATCAAATTCATGATTCATGCCAAACCAAATGTTGTGGGTGTGTTGGTTGAGTAGTGTCTTGGGAATCCTCAGTCACTGTGTAGCTGAAATCAAGTCATTGTGACATTGTAGAAAGGAAACATCGTGGTATTTTGAGTGAGTGGAAGTAGTGCGACTATGCTAGGGGTCGAATAGCTTGGTGATATGATTGTCAGGAGTGTGGGAGAGGATTTTATCTTGAGGCAGCTACCACTTCCACATAGCGAACATGACCAATAAGTAGACATATAGGAAGTACGTGGCCCACTCATGCACATCATCATAGGCCTTCAACATTTCTGTGAGAAGGTATTTACACCAATTCAAAGGTGGTCCATTTTTTATAAACCCAACCACTGCTATGGCATTGAGTGTGCACTCGCCTCATGATTAGTTCTTCGTGACCTTGCTTGCAATTCAATAGTAGGCACAACATACCTGCTCATCATTGATTTGGTCAATGATTTCTCTATGACCTAGTCTCTTGGTTCCATATTTGTCTTAGAGGCTAATCTCACCCTTTTTTTGACTGTGCATTGGCTAACTTCTCTGGTAGTGCCAAACACTGGTAGTTTGCACAAGTTGAACAAGGTAGTGTCCTAGAGGGATATGAAGGATGGTTCCAACTCCCATTGCAATCATTGGTCAATAGGAATGAGAAATTGATAAAGGTATGGATAGCCATATGAGGGTATTTTTGTGCATCTGCGAGGTCAATTTCGAGAAGCTGAGTTTGCTCGACCTTTCCATGGAGATTATTGAGAACTTTGACCCATGGATTGAAACATTCCACTAGAAAAATGACATTAGGAATGACTCCTCGACCAGTAGTGAAAACCATTTTGGAAGACCTGCGTTGGTAAAAATATAACATTGGTGGATAGAGGCATGGGTGCGGGCTCATAGAGTGCTCAAGGGGCTCCAAGAATGGGTATGCAAATAACTAGAGGAAAACACGATAATGTTGAGAAATCAGGAAAAGACAAGTTTATAGGAAACATGAAGGAGGTGACATGACTAACAGTCATTAAGAGATATAGTGTAGAGGTAACTCAACATTAATTTCATATATGAACATTGAATGCGACGAGATATAAAGGGGGATTTAGACAATAAATATCATAAGTGGGAACATAGTAGTGGGACAACCAATTAAATAGGAAATTAATTAATGTGCTAGGAATTAGCTGAAAAGGTACCAACAGTTGTTAGGAGTTAAATGACTATGATGGGTAATGATGGGACGATGACCAAAAAGGTACCATGACATTTAACAAACAAAGTGACAGTGACAAGGCACGAATTTCAAACTTGGAAGTTACTAAATACAAAAGGTTTTGATTCAGATATCCTTGACCACAAAGGTGATATCCGGGCAAATTGACAATGAAAAATAGACTCTAGGACAAGTGATAGTTGGACATGTTATCACACAGTTTGTAGCTAAGTCAAATGGCTAGAAGATAGAGGTCAAACTGGCATAACAGGAACCTACCCCACCCAATGTCACCACAATGGGGAGGTTCTTTCTATTCAGGGAGGTTATCCCAAGGGAGACGTCCCCGGTAACCTGGGGTTTTGAAGAGGCAAAGGTATAAAGATCAAAGTAAAAGTCCCTCCTCACAGGTTACCACCAAGATCAGATAGTTGGCTAAACAGCCAATAAAGAAGTGTAGCCCCAAATGAGAACACCTGCCCGGAACAAGACAATAACAAAACAAGATATGCAGGCTATAATTCAATGGGTTAGTACTTCATATTACTATCTGATATCAATATATAAGCAATTAAAACAATAGATATCAATGAGATCAATGTCAATTAATATAGCAATGAAATAATATCAATTCATTAATAAATATTGAGATGATGTAGCCAACAATGTATTTAATCAATCCCTTACTCAATAAATGTTATCAAACCATCATCTAATTGCTTATCAAAGACAAGTGTTGCGTCAAGATGGAATATCCAAGAGTGACGTCAGCCTAATTAGGGTTAGTAGTTAGTTAGGGTTTCAAATTGTAAAGGTTTTAAAAGTTGTTTGGCCACTATCACTTCAATGTTAGGGAGTTGAGATCAGTGCCTAAGGGTAAATGGAGTTAATTAAAGAGAGGACGCAAAGTTGAAGGGAATAAAGGCTAAGGATGAGAGGGAAGGGTTCTAAGGTGTTGCAATGGAAGGGCCCTAGAATCAAAACCCTAGGGGAAAGAGGCTCACTCTAGTGTTGCTTAAGCAAGGCCTCATGCTCTTTCCTCCTTCCTTAGATTAAAATTGGCAAAACGGCTAGCATAAAACATAAGTCAAGACAAGAGAGTGAGGTGAGGGAGAGTGTTGCAATGGCAAGGCCCTATCACCAAACCCTAGGAGTAGGATGGCCCTAGGTGTAGATGACCTAGGCCTAGGACGTCTCCTCCTTCTTGGGTCTAAAAAAAAACACGGCTAGCACAAGGGAAGAAGTAAAAAGAGTGTAGCAATGGCTAGGCTCTTCCTTCCTTCTTCAATGGCTGAATATTTCTCTTTTAGGGGACATGAAACAAGGACCTACTTGTGTGCTTGTCACCTAGGGTTTTAAATCAACAAAGTTTATAAATAAATGCAAGAATATAATCCTACAACCATTCAATTAAGAAGTTTTGTAGAAAAACACTTACATATCATGAAGAAATAGCATTGCAAACCCTAGTTGTAAACCTTCCTTCAAGAGAAATACCAAAAATGCCAAGAAAATCCTTCCTTAAACAAGTGCACCTCACTTAAAATATGAAATACCCCAACTAGGGCGCAAAAAATCAGATCTCACAAGAGAGTGAGTTGTGTGTTGTCAAAATGAGGGGAAAACTTCTCAATATATATTGTATCATGACCTTTAATTAAATTTTAGGTCATAAAATTAGCTAACAAGGCTTTAAACAAAATCATATTGTTTTTTACATTAAATGTTCTTTTAAAACCCTAAATGAGCAAAAGATGAGATGTCAAGCCCTCCTGAGGGAGACGTTAGGCCTTTTTGGGGCCAGTGCAGCATCCAGAAGCCATACGTTAGCCCTCCTTGGGCTCTTCCAAGCTGCCACATGTGCCAACAACCCTGTCCATCTGCCATATGCTCATGATGATGTCACAAGCCTCCTGGTGACGTCCTGGATCATCTGGGGCCAACGTTCCACTGCAAGTGGGTCAATCCCCCTAGGTCCGGCTCAGCCAAAGTGTCCCTGATGGAACGTCCTTCTTCTTCTCAGGTGAAAAAGCTCAATCAAGCACTGTCCTATATTTTCCCCTGATGGGCTCTCAACAACCATCTGATGGGCTCTTCAGCCCCATGGAGGTCCAAACTAATCATCTCCCCATGTGTATCGGTCCATGTGGTACCTGTCTGTCGGGCATGGTCCTACACATCAAAAAATTCACCCTCCATGGGCTCATTAGTCATAGGGATCATAGAAATGTTAATCATGTCTCATCATTAATATTATCAGACATGTGCATAAAAACTCTGATATGTCATCCAATAGCTCAAAGATATTACAAAGACCTACAATACAAGGCTGAAGAAAAAGACAAGACACCCTATTGGGCTAGTATCCATAAGGAAAGGAAAGTCTCCAAGGGGTATCATCCAAACCATGTAGAACGAGGTGATGTGGATAAGGGATGTCCAGAAACATGGGTAGAGTGAAAGACAGGGATGCATGATATTACCTGTGGGTGTCGTTGTAGAAGGTGAGATGTACTCGTCATGGATGCAATTTTTTCCAAGCCCTTTATTGCCTTTATTCTTTATTTTCTTTATTTGTTTTTCCTTTTTTTATTTCAAGGACTAACTAGAGGACACTACCTTCGCATGGTGACCAGAGTTGACAGTGTTACCCACAAGCACTTTCACAGAGATGATAAGGTTGGCTCGTGATAAGACCCCCTTTCCTTTGGCCATGAAACCAAAGGTCACTGCCCTGGCGTGGTAACCAGATAGTGGCAATGTCATGTTATTAGGTACCCATGAACATAATAGGTTGGCTTGTGATGAGACCCCCTATCCTCTTGATTAGGTATTGTTTTTCATTTTTTAGGGTCCCTCTTCTTTCTTACTGAGAGGCTTTTTATTGCCTTCTCGGGGATCCATGTGCAAAGCTTCTCAAGGTTTCATTTTTAGGCTTTTAACTTTTACCAGCTACTTTTACCTTCTAGGCCTTTAGCCCCTTCTTCCCATGAGATAAGGTGCAACCCCACAAACAGATCATCCTAATGCTCGGACAAGGGGAATGGGACAAATGAGCGGGAGACAAGATGGAAAAGTGATGGTATGATGGGAGCGGACGATGACTCTTTATAAAATCCCCAGTGGAAAACCAAAACCTATCGGTACGGGCTTGCTAGGGCACCTAGTCAATCTCCACAAGCATGGTCAAGTGGGTCAGTGTAAGATCCAAGCAGTCATCAGAAATAAAAGGAATTAGATGCATACATTTGAAAGTTATAATGATCAAAAGTGACACATACCATGATACATGGACCAATTACCTCATGGAGCAAGAGCCTTCTCCGATACAAGACCAAGCCGATGGTGATGGATGTTGTTGTTGCTGACAAGACTAGTATGACGAAAGAAGAAA
>JASDQU010509120.1:19174-30004 GCA_032191745.1 Picea mariana | reverse complement strand
ATATCGACTTAGTAATAACCCATAGGCCTCTGGGATGTCTACTACAATGATGTCAATCACTTGCACAAACTTAGGATGTGTCGCTACCCTGATCATTACATCTCTGAGTTTCCCCATGACTTTGACCTGGATTATGTCTAGTTGTATTACATGTTTATCTCTCTTGAGAGGAACGGCATTTATCTTTTTGCAAATAGACAAGGGAATCACGTTGGAAGATGCTCTCGAATCTACCAAAAAATTGTGGAGGTTCCTGTTGAAGACTTCAAACATTAAGAGGAACGACGGGAAAAAAGGTTTCCCCTTCTTATCTTCTGAGTAGGTATTCACAATTGGTTTATTTACTAGATCTGTGGAAGTTAGATTTCTTTGTTGTTCATTGCTTTTCATGGGGTTTTCTACTGATTTCAAATCTTGTAACAGGAAATATTTTTGTCGAGGGATTCTACATATGTCCATGACCGATATATTAGCCTTCAACTTCTTCAGATCTTCAACTATGTTGTACTCCAGTTTGGGCGATTCTAGAGTATGGATGTTAATAGGGTTCTTATGGGGAGAAAAAGGTGCTTTCGAGTGATCAGGAGTTGACCTTTCCCCTGACGTTTGAGTGGTAGTGGGGTCCTTTGAGATAGGAGGATCTTCACTTCTAGTTTGCACAACTGATACCTCTGCGGGTGGTTCTTGAACCTGAAATAGGTCCTCAGAAGGCATAATTAGGTCAGGATCCCATATCAACATTGTTGTATCTTCTGGTGGGTCAATCTCTTCTTGGTCAGCAACATTCATAACCGAACTACTTGGTTTTTTGGTTAGGGAAACCTCATCTAAAAACTGATTGGCCATCAAATTCATGGCATGCACCCATTGAGGGCAGTCTCTTTCAAAGTGGTTTTCCTAGTGATAAGTACAGAAAGAATCAGATGMGACATTCCTTAGATCRATATTCAAGTTAGTTGGGGGAGGTTCAATTGCTTTGAATGGTGGGTTTCTTTTAAAGAAAGGCTTATATGGCCTTTGGCCTTGGTTTCCTTCCCCTATGTTTCTCTTCATGTCTATGATCTCATTTGATAATTTCTTAGCCATGCATTGTATATCTTCTATGTCTCCATTACCCTTGTCGGGAGTCTATTCTGCTTGTTTCCCTGGCGGTCTAGTTAGAAGGAGTCCTCTCCTAGGAGGAGGTCGAATTTCTTCCTTAACTAAAGAGGCCTGGCCTTCTTCACACCCTTTCATCTGGAATTCTATCGTTTTAGCTTCTTCAAAATTCTCAGCTAAGGTTCATTTGGCAGCCCTTTTCACAAACATGGAAATAGAAGATGGGAGTGCATTAGCATATACTTCGATTTGCAACTCCTAAGTTGGTTTGGCTTCAAGATGGAATTTGTTTAAGATGGTTGTGAATCTTTGATTGAAATCTTTAACCTTCTCTTTTGAAATCATGGTGGTTGCGAACAGTTCAACCATCAGAGCTTCTGTAGTGGTTTCTTCAAAAAATTTATCTAAAAAATCCTTTTGAAACTTTGTCCAGCTAGTTGTGGATCCTACAGGTAGGTTAAAATACCATGTGGAGGTTGAGTTCTCAAAAGTGTAGGGGAACAGCCTACAAACTATGTCCTCATGTTGGACGTTCATAAGTCTGATTGCTAGTATAAATTTCTTGATATGATCTCCAGGCAATCCTAAGGTTTCTAGGTCGAACTTAGGAAGTAACTTCCCTGGATGTCAGGGAAGGTTATGGACTTGTCCTGGGAGGGCCAAAGTGTCTATGGCCAACCAAGGTTGATTATTCAGTGGTGGGTTTCCCCTTTTTTCATTATGGTCGTTGTTGCTTTCCATATCTTCAGATTCTGAGTTAAACTCCTCCTTTTCCAAAAAATTGTCCAGTTCAGAGATGTCGCCAGCTGGCATTTCGGGTATCAGATCAAGAGGATCTTGGATTTCGGTGATTCTGAAATCTATTAAGTCTTCTACCATGTGCACTAAAACCTCGTCAAGAGTATTAACCACTGGTCTTCTTTGTTGTTTTCTTCAAGGAAGTATCAGAGCTAAGGACAACACACCGATCTGTCGGGCATATGCTCTTGTGATCCTTCTGAATTGATTTAATTCCTCGTGAGGAAGAGCGTAAGGTATTTTATGGTGCAAAGGGTCTTCCTCGAGTTGGGGTGAGTTACTCGTTTCAGGAGTACTCAGTGTGTGTGGGTTGTCTTGGGAATGACTAGCCATGCATGTGGGTTGTTTGAAATACTATGTGAAATATGTATTCATCCATTCATTCTTTAGGCCCTCCTTCTAGTGCCAATTTTGTTGATGGGTATTAAATCCCTTTAGTTCAACAGTAGGAACCAAACCCACCACAAAGGCCCAATTAGACTCTAAAGCGTTTAATAGTGGAATGGTTCTCCAGATCTTGCGATCCAGCCAATTAATCAATGGGATTTATGTTTTCTTTTGAAGGTGTCTCCTTCAGTTTGGAATTTATCTTTTTGTATTTTCTCTTAGGTGGGACCGATATAAGATGTAAGCTGGTATAAACCAACTTGGCAACAAAACAGGATTAAGTTTAACTACTAGAGAAGAGGCTGAGCTTGGGATAACCTGCTACTCAAGCATGCAGACAACAATTTTATACCAGGGGCCTAGTACTAATACATTAACCATGTGAGCATCCAATTACTATCTAAGATACTAATTATCATAAAGAAAACACATATGCGATAAGATAATGGCAAGCAAAATATTTCACCTACACTAATCATCCATCACATGATAACACAATGATTCATATTCATCATTAAAGTAAAGAACAACAAAACATTACACCAGATAACTTGACAATAGATTAAATATCTCTTACTCATTACAACATAATTCATGAAACGAGATAGGAAATAGTTCTTCTCCACGTCCAATCACACATGCATTTGATGAAAATAACTTTTTCTCTGGTCCAAAAGAACTTCTCTATTAACTGTAGCTCGGAAATAATTCTTGACAACCAAAAACAAAGAGTTTCTTGCAACAACCATTGACCCCTAACTAATTGTTCGATGTTCATATTTATAACATAAAATTCAACTGAAAATAATGGCTAAGTGCAGATAAGTAAATCAAAACTTGCCACGTGGTGTTCTCTCCCAACAATTTTTCTAACAGTCAACTTAAGATATCACTTGAAAGGGTGACTTGTCTCATACTCCACCCAACTGATGAACAACTCCTCGCAGGTTTGGGCATATGGAAATCTTCGATGTTCCATCGGGAGTGCATAAACTTCTCTGATCTCTACTGCATGCATCTGATACTTGATCAGACTAGCACTTAATTGTTGAAGCACAGCCTGAGCGTTGATCGGATGTTCTAAGAATTGTTGTACCTGTCCTAGCGCTGTGTCGGTCACCTTTTCTAGTCTTTCGGACCATGATGAATCTTGCTTGGCATGCGATTATACTATGTCACACAAGTCGATGAAGTCGTCAGGTGTTCCAAACTCAGGCAATTTGATATCCTTCATCACCTTGTTGATCTCCGGACACAGTTTCTCTCGGATTCCTAAGCGAGGTTATGGAGCCAATTTTCGCTCAATAGTCGGAGGGATCTTTCCTGCAATCGGAATTAAAATCATTTATAAATGGATTACAGAAAAATACTTAGTAAAATATATGTAAATACGTCAGCGTGAAGAATCCGGACCAGTGCATACCTGTAAAGCTCGCTAAGCCTGATTGTTATATATTTACGTGATCTCTACAACCTTTCAAATTAAATGCACCGTCTCTATTAGTGTCATCATTTTTCTTCAGTTAGGGTGGGTTACATCTACGTGCCATAGCATGAATGATCAAGTACATAAAACATAAGATTCAAAGGATCATGCTAGTGGCCAGTTGGCCCTTGGGGTCGATAAAGGATGTCAGATCCGAACATGTGCTAAAAGTATGAGAAATTTCCAAAAGATCTGGATATTGTCGTAAGGAAAGTCATTAAGCACTTCAGGTCGAGGCAATTTTCTCAAACAGGAGTCGCATCAGTGAGTGCATCAACCATCATCAACTCATTATGGAGGTTGGGGAATTTAAAAAGAAATTGATGCGATCGTACCACACATTCTCTACAACTCCTATCGGTTGCATCTCACACGCCCCGGATCATACCCATCACGCGGACGTGACACATAAATTATTTAAAACATCTTGTCGCAAGGCATTCAATGTTCCCTGGCACATTTCGACTCACTGCCCACTCCATTATAAATTCTAGATGTTTTGTATGTGTTCTACTTACTAGTCTAGGTTATGCACTGACTCATCTCATGAGCCCAGATCAATCAAAATATTTTCTTTGGGCCTTTGTCAAGTCACCCAAGCATAAGGTAGATACATTGTTGCACCATGGGAACTCCTCAAAACTCAAGACGGGGCCTGCGAGGCAGCTAAAGCACTAGGCTTGAGCCAAAAAATGCTTGGGACTCATTCTTGTTTGTAGCGGGTGTTCTCGAGGATTCAAAGGGATATTCCTACCTTCGCGTGGAAACGATAGTATCGCCTCATGTGGAGATCAAAATGGAAGAAGTTATGTCGGAAGGTCATAGGTTGGAAGCCACACTTCCTCAACAGTAGATACTGTGGAGGAGAGGAAGGCCCAGAAAAAATAAGGAAGTCGGGGGGGAAATCCAAATCCCGATTGAGTCGTGCGCACGATCAGTCACTAAGGAGCTCCTAATGTGCACTATCCGGGTAGAGCCTGTCATAACCACAAGTCAAGGAAGTGGGAGATGAACGATGAAGACAGAATCCTCGGGTTCTAACGTCTGAGGACCTAATCCACAGTTGGAGCAGGCACAACTCATCATAGCTGAACTTTACCAGGATAATAGAGAATTACGTTGGCAATTGGTGACAAAGAAATTTGAGGTGTCAACACCACAGGGTCGTGAAGGGAAGGCAACCTGGCTCAAGTGGTAGCTTCGAGAAGCACAAGATAGGATCGTGCAATTGTGCAAAGTGAAAAGGGTGTCAGAAGAACAAAAGATGACAACACCTCCAAGAGTGGGAAGTAGTTGGGGAGAAATTTCACGCGCAGAAGAGGCATGATGGGCGGACTCTCTTTTGTATTCTCAGACATGACGCGGGTTGGTTGGCCAAAAGGTGTAGACAGTGTCTACTATATGTAACCTGAGCCCGATGGGAGTCTAATATATAAAGTCTTGAAATTTTTATGAAAGGATTCTGGTCATAGTAGTTGAATGCATCGTTTTTCTCTTTGTGTGTGAATCTATTGTTTTCTTTGTCCAAATTTCTTGTAAGTTAACCCCGATTTTGTGCTTAGTGTTACTCTAAGTTGTTTTGTATTTTTTATTGATATCCTTTTGCAAAACCTCTGACATCGATCAACTTCATCGTTTGGCACTAACGTGGCACCACTGACTCGAGATATATGGTAATGAAAACTGGGAACTTAGTTTGCGGGTGATGGTCGGACTCAAGACTTTGTTCAAGTAGAGTGCTCTATGATTAACTTGGGACTATTGATGCCAAAAAGTATCGGGTACCGGCCCTCAAAAATAAACCTAAAGTGTGATTTCCTTATGGATTATCATCCTCGAAATTTCCCTGATACCGACAATGTTTCGGAAGTCGGCGATCGGCGATATAATTTAATTTTCGTTCAACGCTTACTCTTTTCACCTTTTACCGATGCCGAAAGGAATCGGTCGTCGGCGATATCCTTGGTGGTGCTTGTCACTGAAGAACAACTTTCATTTGTTGACGCTGACGAAGATTGGCACTCAACAACCTCGGTTCTCTTGAGTGATTTCCTTTCATGCTTAATCCTTTCCGATGCTGAATTTCTTAAGTGCGTCGGGGAGAATTCTTGATTGTCGATTCTTTAATTAAGTGTTAGTATTTTAAGTTATGTGTTTTCGCATGCTCAATCAAACTTTGAGAGACTTAAATGAGAAACAAAAGTGATAAGCAAAGGCAGCATTTTCCATACTGAAGTAGAATCATACAGTGCAAAAGATCAAGTGGTACCCAAAAAGTAAAATTTAACATAGGATTTTTAGGGTGTGTTGAGGGCTCAACAGGTCCTTAACCCTAACAAAGAATTCTCTTACAAAACTTGGTCAAAAAAGGTGTGTGGAGGAGAGAAATACTTGTGTATCCTCCCTAGGGTTTCACCAAGACAAAGTAACATGCACAATATGGTAATTAACACCTTTAAACATTAGCAATGACTTAAAAGTTACAACAATTACTTACTTATCCAAGTCGCTAAGCTAGAAAAAACCTAGTTTCAACAATGCATCATCTAATAAAATCAAAATCAGCCACAAAGATCCTCCTTTAAGAGTAGTGCATGAGGTCCAAGAGATAAAAAGAGGTAGAGAAAACTTTTCTAAAGTTGCACTCCCACAAATGTGAGAGGAAGTGATGATCCAAATGAGACGAGTGCTAGCCTTATTTATAAGGAAACCCTAGCTCTCCAAAAGTCACAAAAGTGAAAAGACACGTCTCTTAGTGTGGCCAACCCCTCATATTTTCATTTACAAATGTCAAAATATAAAAAATAATACATAAATGGTCACACGTGTGGTGATGTCATGCCTCCAATGGGATAGGAGGGCCTCTTCAATGCCATATTTCATCATCTAAGGTATAAGTGTGGTGGAAGAATGCTACGCCACATCTCAAAGTCATCACTTGCATCCAAATGGCAACAAACCGCATCATATATGTCAAACCCTAGCATGACATCATCATCTAAAACTCCAGTTTCCAAGGTGCAAGGGGTGGAATCTAGAAAGGATAAGGTTGTATATCATATATGTGTGTCCTCCAATCATCTTTCTATGAAACGTCCTTCATATAGTGTGAGATAGCCTCTAGCGTATAGAGCCAAGGGTGTAGGATTTATACCCACTTCTCTGCCACCATGACCAAATCTGTCAAAAATTAATCTCATTTACCCATCGTCCAAGGCCCTAGAGATATGGGATCCATTGTATGAATGTGTCAAGTCACTAGGTGACTCACTGATCTACATCACACATGTCATATCTTGTAATAGAGGCACAATATTCTAGATGAAAGCCTGGGGCATCCTTCAAAAATGATGTGAGGGGCATCCAGATCAAAAAATTTATGTAATCAAGTAAGCCAATGTTCATAAAACATACCAGTCCTTAAATCATGCAAAGTAAGTTGTTACTTAAGATATAAGCAACATGAACAATTCACATCAATATCCCCTTCAAATCTCACACTAGCTCATGACTTTATGTAAGTTGGCAATTTTGAATATGGGAGGACCTTCATCCGAACCTATTAGGTGTGCCAACCAAAATAGTGAAATAAGAGACCTAGGTAAAGGAATATGCCCCGGGGGAAACAGTGAAAGAAAAGAACCCTTCAAGAGTAAGTGTCATAGTGGTACATGTTGGGCTTACTTCATGGCTAATGGTGCCATTGAGTCCATTTCTATGAGCACCTTTGTGGAGGTTGTTCTTTATCTAGAGTTACCACATTCTAAGTGTTACATATTTCCAAACCCCTTTTATATGCCTTTTTATTTGTCATCTTATCATATTTGCAAGTCCCCTTTGTAAGGTTTCAATATATAGCATCATTACTTGGGACTGGGGCGAATGCAGAAAGGGTAGAGCTCAATTTGGAATGGATTTTGAAAGTCCTTTTCTATCATTATTTTCATTATTTAGCATCATTCTTTTATTATTTTAGTAGCAACTGCAATCAACCTCTAGGCCTTCATCACATCTTCTCATGAGAGAATGTACCATGACCCACTACCGAATTTTAGTACACTGTGATAAGCTCCAGAATGGAAAGTGTTAAGTATGGTAGTGAATGGAACGTTACCCTTTTGTGGGCCCCCTAGTAGTACCCCTTTTCCTTGGGTGGACACAATACAAGACTAGGGCACATATGTTGGTCACCAACGTGAAACAAGGAAACAAACATAACTTCTTGAGATAGTGATCCATTATCCAACTTCAACCAATGATCATCATCCACATGCCTAGCAAATAAAGAAAAACACTTCACATGAAAGAAGAACTAACATACCTCATGTTAATGTCGGCTTACCATCTCCCATACACTAAGCTAAGTGGATGTGATGAGCTTGGTTGATCTAAAGCAAAAGAGGCAATTTGAGGGGGCCTATCAGGGTACTATATGTGGACATGTTGATCCTCATCATGGTCAGGATCATTGTCTTCATTGCAGGCCATGAGACATGATCTCCTCTAGTAACCCCTAAGCATGGGGGGTAACAATTATCATCTTCCATCATTAGCATATGAACAACCACTACCCCTTGGATTTTTTGTGTCCAGACACTCTAACTTGGCTCATTTTTTAAATCAACAACTTTGACGAAGTCATATTGCAAGTGAAACATGTACTTGGCACAAAATAACCAAATTGAAAAAGCCATAATGATATGCAAAAAATTTAATGCAAATAACACTCATGAGTTGCTTTAATATTTTAACAATATATTTCCCTTAGGCTTTCCAGAGTGATGTGATTCACAATAAGCCTCTTCACCATATTTTCTAATTTTCCTTGATCTTGTAAGATAATTACTAAATTGTGAGAACATATTAATATTAAAACAAGAAAATTATGAGTTTTCTTACACTATAAAATCAAAATAGAATGAGAGATCACTTAAGAGCAGGGTATACTTTTTGTTGGTGGTGCAATCGACAATTTCTTAGATTATTTTACCCATGAGTCAAAGAGTTATTTCACTTGTTAAGAAGTAACTTAGGTAAATAGGATTCCAATTTTGTTGTCGTTTCCTTATTCAATGGATCAAGTAACCTATCATATCAAAAATGACTTGACTTATCATATTTAAATGGAAGGAATCTTCTTTGTCTAAATTTTTATAAAGTACCTTCTAACCTCATCCCAAGATTGAAAATTATGTTCTCATCTTATTTACAAAACACATTCTATCATGTCCAAATGTGTTTCTATACTCCTTATCAACTCCTCTTCTTCCACGTTGGTTTACCTTGAACATTCATATAAGGAACCATCTCATCTCCTAAACAATAAGAACATAACTAGAGCCACTTACTAATAAGGATGTAAATATTACAATGACAATAGCTCAAAATATTTATCATGAATTACAATGTGTGGTGTTTCTTATTAGTAAAATAGAAGATCCATAGAAGAAATAACAAACTATGGCAATATTTAGAGTGAATATGACAAATTGTATCAATAACAGACAACTGGAGGAGAACCTAAATACCACAATTATCAATACCTTTATTGAAAGCAATGTTCACTTTTCCCTTTGAGGGGGCAACCTCTAGTTGAGAAAAGATCCAATTACAATATGCTTCACAAGACATATTTTTACCTTTCTTCTACTTATTTATATATTTTCTATGTAACCTCCTAAGAACTTTTTAGTAAACGGAACCATATAGTGAACCTTCTTACAATTATTGCTATCACAATATATCTATTGCACGGGCATTATTTAACAGAGATGGCCTCAATAAGCAACAACCTATATATCTACTTAAGGGGGTTAGGGTAGGACCCTAACACAATGACACCGCCATTATTAAATACATAATAATATGAACATAATAGAAATTGGTGTGCATTTCCTCATATGCATATGCATATGCATCATCCCCTTTACACCCTTGTAATTTTTGCAATTGCGACATGTGAAATTATTTGTAACACTTACACATCCTCACCAAATGTTAATACTTCTCCATCTATTAGGTCTTCAATAACCTATAAATAAGACATTTCAATGCATATGATTAGTTATAAATATTTATGTTCAAATTGCATACAATTGAGAGCCAATTTCACTCCTATGCCATGAAAACATCATCATTTATTACTAGTCGAGACCCATAAAAATATTGGATAAGTTGACATAATTATCAAACCTTTGGAAGTCCCCCATGACAATGAGGATCTTGTCCAATGCCAATCCATATGATTGTTTGTAGTTAAAGTCATTGTACTCTTAACTTTTATGATGGTATGGTTCCCATGATTACATAACATACCAATTTTCTCCACCTGATCCCAAAATTAAACATATTTTGTTTTCCCAAAGCCTCTGGTTGGATAAATATTTTCATAATCTTTTGCAATTATTTGAATTTCATGAAACATATTTAAAATAACTTCAATTCCAACATGATGAGCACAATATACAAGTTTGGACATTAAACCAAGAGGCAATTGTAATTGGAAACATATGTTTAATTAGGGATGAGTTAGTTACAGACTAAGATGGTTCATTTATAATTAAAAATTAATTATGAAAACATGTACCTTCTCATCAATTTATATCCATGGGACAGTTCTTCATAATATCAAATTGTCTATGGGATAAGGTTTCATGAATGTTTATAATATACTCATCGAACTTTCCTTCCCATCCTTTAATTAGATCCAAATCAAGATTCAACTCATAATGTGTTAAAACAATGTAAGATTAAGAAAGTAATGACAAACATAAACATAAAATTAAACTTATAATAAATGTGTGTATCTTACTAGGAGCAAGTTTGGTGACCTCACATACAAGTTTGTTGACACTGCATACAACTCAAAAACACTACAGATAGTATCCCCTTCTTGCATATTGTTTTCATATGTAACCATGTGTATTGATTTTTATGGCATGTGCATCAAGTACAAAAATTATTTCCCACCGAAGACACATTATTGTTGCATACTAACTGCATATGGCCACTAGATCATGACACTCAAACAAATTCAATTTCCCTGACATGCCTTGTGTCAT
>JASDQU010509119.1:1920-26424 GCA_032191745.1 Picea mariana | reverse complement strand
TACGAAACTCAATGTGAAAATGACCACTTTGAAGAAGCAGATAAAGAAAGCACATACAAATATTTTTTGATTTTTCCTTTATAAGTCTTAAACTAATAAAGAAAATGCTATGAAATGGAAACTTATGGATACTCAAAAGCCAAACCATACGTTCGAATTTTGGTGATAAACAAATAGAAAAAAAATGTAAATGAGCTAACCTATTAGCGAGCTAATGATATGCATCCAAACATCTGTACGATCAGAGAACATCTAACCACCTTGTCCAGGAGGAAAACCTGCAATGAACCTTAAATCTATTCTGAATAAATGCAGAACAATTGTGTTGGCAGTTGAATTTTAATAACAGAAAGAGTGATACAAAAAGTTACTGTGATCTCATGATTACAAACAATTACTATAAGAAAAATATGTTAGCAATAACATTGTATTTAATCTTTCAATGAAAATTAAGGAGAAATCATGTAATTGAAGCTGAATAGATGATCACACGATTAATATCTGAAGCATCATTTATGGACAACATTTATAAAGGAATTATCCCAAAACATAATAAATCATGAAGACTCCCAAAACATAATAAATCATGAAGACTAAAGCTATCAAAACCTATTATCATATCAGGATAAACAAAACTTAAATGAAGACACCATCCACAAGAAGCTAAAGCCGAAATGTATATTGTTGGTCCATTAAACTCTGTAAATTAATCATCCATCTTCTGCACCAAGCCATGATGGTTTCATTACAAAAAGATGTAATATTTAAAGAGTTTAGGAAAACTAAGCATCCTATCTTCTAAGATAGAATCAAATCTATCAAATCCCAGGATGATTTACTAATTACAAAAATAGAGGGTAATTAAAACCACTCAATATCAAACTGTATCTCTTAAGATTAAAAAAAGTTTGTTTCTGTTTGCAAAATGAGCCAAAGAAATGGCTAATGACCCCATAAATGCTCCATATAATTATGTCTCCACAAGCTACATGATATCCTGAAAGAAAAAAACGAAAATAAAGAAATTTAGATATTCATTTAACCAACATTTTTCAATATTTCGAATGAGAACATACTGGCTACAGAATCTGTTGATTTTGTAGCAAGTCTTATTTTAAACAACAGAAAACTGATTCAATCTATATTAATTAAGAACAAATCAACAAAATCACACAAATGTTTACCTTTCAACTGAATGCTAAATTTGGCTCACAAAACCTCAGAATTAATCACTTCTTTGACACACTCAGCATTTTGTATTATGACATTTCCAGTTCTCTTCAAGCGTTTTCCTTGCCTGTGTGCATTGATATTGACTCTGTGGATTTCATTCATTAACAAGTCAATCTGAGTTGTAAGGGTCTTGATCTTTGCTTGAAGGGAGGGGACATCTGTGTAATACTTATCTATCCAAAACAAACACACCTCACACCGTGGATCTGGAACAGTTGGTAGATGAAACCCATGGTTGTGGATCAGAATGCTACCACTATTGTCTGTGGGTTTTTTACAGAGTTTGATCCCTGGAAATTCTTTGCTATGTTTCAGGCATGGTGGCATATTGTTTACAAAATCATAGGTCTGGCTGAGATCCGATTTGAGGTAACTTGGGTCTTCTCTTGCCAAGAATTTCTCGATCTCAGAATTGGAGCTCTCATGGACCTCGATCACTTTGATCGAGCTCATATGAGACTTCGATTTGTTTCGTAGGCTTCTAGAGATTAATATCACTGCTCTTTTGTTATTAAACCTTATATTCGAGTCGTTTTTAGACAGTTTGCGCAAGGGTCTGTTTACGGTTTTTGCAAAGGTGTTAGGGAAGATGTATTTTTCATGCTCATGAAATTCAATGACTCTTGGGTCAGCATCTTGTTCCTCGGACATAGGCTCATCGAGCGCAGCCCTATCACAGGGTTCTTTGGATGAGGAGACTATTATGTCAATGGAAGGGATAGGGGTTTCTTCTAACATGGGCTTATCAACCTCTATGGGGCTGGATGTAACAAAGCCATTTTGAGATAGGAAAGTATCCCAATCGTCACCCTGCAATTTTAAATGATGGACTAACAACATCTTGATCAACCCATGATGAAATAAACTGGAATTCAAACACTGTCTCTTATACCTCTTGGCCATTTTATATAAACTTCTCATTAAATAGAAAGGCATGTTTAATTGGAAACCAATGAAGTTCATTAACAGTCTTATGTGGTAAAGAAAAATGAGGCCGAAGCGACCTTCACAGGTAACGAACTGCCTTAAAACTGCCAATAAACCGTGTCACCTAGTCTTTAACAGAGATATAGGCATACCTTTATCACAACACTGTATTTTCCTAGAGGTAAAGAACAAACTCCACGGCACCTCCTCTAACTTGGAATTCTTAAACCATTTTTTCCTGCTAAGGGTTAGACCTGTTGCCTGGCTCAAAAACTCCTCGGTGATTTCAATTTGAATGTCACCCACTTTGGCTCGACATCCATTGAAAGAGAGGGCAAACTCCTGGGTCGCTTGCAAATTGTAACCTTGAAATTTCTCAAGAAATTCAAGCCAGCCTTGACCCTTAAGGTCTTCCCTTTTGTCGTCATACAGAAGCAGTGTTTGCGAGCCATTTGGTTCGACACGAATGATAGGGGCCATCTGGATTTAGAAAAGCAGTCACGGGGGTAGAAATAAATCACTGTAAGCATGAAGGGTTTCATAAAACAGGAAGAACCAGGGCTAAAACCAAGGAAATAAAACCCTCAGGTGATTAAATGAAGGAATGAGGGGTTTCATATGAGGATCGAGCGTTTTGTGTAATGAATCATCGAGAGTACAGAACGAAGCTTGAGACTTAAATTGAAATGATGGACCTGTCGATTTCAAACTTGCACTATCAGCAAAGTACAGAATACGACCAGATGCCTTTGAGTATCATCATTGTGTAAAGGGTGGATTTGATCATTTTAAGGTTAGGAAAAGAGGTGCTTGACAAATCAAAGAATAGCAACCATAAAAAGGATTTACCAATAATTATACATGAAACAAACTCATAGCCTGACATCAATCAATTCTTGGTGTATCATTTAAAGGTCCAGAGTATACCTTATAACAATGAGAAACTTTAAAATAACTACTTTATTGACATGATATAAGCCTTAAAGAAAAATATCATTCTTAAAAATATTTGTATGAACATTTATTCTCCTAGGGAAATAATCCTTAAATTCAATTGTAATAAATTCATAAGTTTCAATGCTTCGTTCATGCTTTGAGTCATGAACGAAGCATGAAAATGAGAACTAAAAAATAAAAACTTTTATAGCCCAAAACTAATCTTTCAAGTAGCAATGTTCATGTAATGAAGCGGAGCCAACTGCAGAATTTATTATTCGTTGCTTTAAGAGGTGAAAATATTGTGGGGCTGCCAACACAGTCTCTGCTCTGCAATCCTTCACTAGTGTTTCCTATGCCCATCTGGTCAAGTATTATATTGTTGTAATAATATATTTGGCTCCTGATATTCTTGCTGATAGATTAATTGGACCTACAAAATCTATTTCCCATTTATCGAACAATTGTAAAGTAACCTGTGGTCTCAGTGGCATCTCATCCCTCCTAGATGGATTCCCAACTCTTTCAAAAACATCATGAAATTATTCGTTTGCATCCTTATGATTTGTGGGCTACCATAATCCTACGCGTAATACCTTCTGCATGGTATCTTTTTATGTGTAGTTTCCTCCTTCAATTCCTTCATGTGCTTCTGCCAAAATAATGGGTCTTTCATGCTCCATCACACATCTCCTCAAGATGCTATCTTCTCCAAGTTTGTATAAATGTCCCGCAATCAACTGATAGTCTACAACTCTGACTACCAAATTTTTCTTATACACAGTTGTAAATTCTCTTGGTGCAAATCTTGTACTCAAAAATTCAATAATGTCAACAAAATATTCATTTGCAATTTGTAATGAAAACAATTGTGCATATGGAAAGTTGTCTTCCAAGTTATTGGGCTCTTCTCCATTTGTTATCTTGGATAAGTGATATGGTCCTTCATTTAATACTCCAGGCTTCACCACAATTTCAAAGTCAAATTATTGAAATAGTAGCAGCCATATGCATATCCTTCCCCCCAACACTGGCTTATTGACTAAGTATCTCAGAGATAAATGATATGTAAACATCTTAAAATGTTGTCCAAACAAGTAATGTTTGTATTTATGCAAAGCATACACCATTGCTAATCCTTCCCTTTCTGTAGTGTTGTATTTATGTTCTGAATATGACAACTTTCTGCTTACAAATGAAATAGGTTGATCTATATCACCTTCTCTAGGTTGGGTTAATACTACTCCTAATGCAATTGAAGATGCATCTACATGCACATGAAACTCTTTATCCCAATATGTACATACTAAAATCGGTGCAGTAACCATATTCTCCTTCAGAATATCCAGACTCTTTTGGCATTCATCATTCCACTGGTACTTAGTATCCTTCTTGAGTAGCTTCGCCTTTGGTGCAGTGATATGTGCATATCCCCTGATGAATTTTCTGTAATACACTGTATGGCCCAATTTACTCTTCAACTGGTGCACTAACTTTGGTGGTGGTAAGTTAACTATGGCAGCAATTTTGGTAGGATCAACCAACAAGCCCTGTTTACACACCACATGTCCTAATAGAATTCCAAAAGGTGTGTTGAAAATACACTTATTAATATTTAATGAGATCTGAAATTGTCTGTATCTATCCAACATCAGCCTTAATACTTCAACATGATCTTTCAACAAATTGAACAATTTCCAGTCATCCAAGTAAACCTCCAAAAATTTGTGAATAAAGTCCTTGAAAACTGCTACTACTACCCTTGAAAAAATGGCTGGTGCATTCTTCAATCCAAAAGGCATAACTATATAATGAAATGATCCCCAATCTATAGCAAATGTTGTCTTGTATCTATCTTTTGGCGCAATCCTTATCTGATGATAACCTGAAAATCCATCTGTAAAAGAATAATCTTCTTGACCCCCTACATTTTCCAAAACTTCGTCTGTAAAAGGGGTAGGAAAGGGATCATGTCGAAAAGAATCATTCAAATTTCTCAAATATACACAGATCCTAATCCCTACTTTCTTATTTTCCTGCACCACCATAGGACTGATCCATTCTGACTCTTCTACAGGTTCTATAACACCATCTTCTAGAATCTTGTCAATTTCTATTTTTACCTTATCTTTGTATATTGGATTCAATATTTACGGCCTCTATATGATAGATACTTCTTCTTATTTAAGTGGGATTTTCATCTCTCCTATCTCTCCTAGTAGCCCCTTCATCTTTGAATTTTTTTTTGGAAATAAGTCACTATACTCGCGCAGTAATTTTGTGACCCTTTCTAGTGTTTGATGATCCAAATAATCTCCAATACTAGTCATATTTTGGTTATCTGTAGTTACAATGTCGATCTTCTTAATCTTTCAAGGTGCAGCATAATCTTATGAGTCCCTTTATGAACCTTTTACTTCCCTTTCTCCTTCTACTTCTGGAATCTAAATGTTGCACGGATTATCTTCTTCAGGTTCTTCTGCTTCTGCTACATGATAATAGTGTAGCATTTTTTTTACTGTCTGACTAGCTTTCCTCTGAGATGCTAGAATTATTTCAAACTTTGGTTCTTCAAATATCTTGTCTCTTACCACTTTCAATGTTGTATCAATCTTGAGACTATCATGCTCAAAGAAAAATGTAACTATAAATCTCTATTGTATTTCTTCCCAGTTGGTAGTTTCTCTGCTTTGTTCTTGTTCTGTGTACCAATTCTTCATAATGCCTTCTAGTGTGTGAATAAAATGGTGCGGTAATTATTATGGTGGTACTAATATCTATTGAACTATGCACTTCTCAACATGCTCTTGGGGTTTTCCAAATCCTTCATATTTCTCCTCATATTTGTGTTCCTGCTCTGCGCCAAATCTAATGCGCAGTAACCTTTTAAACTAGAACCAATTGTTGATATTTTCCTTATGTGTACCCCACCATATTGCAAGTGTATATTTTAAAGAAATATCTAGTGCTTGTAATCTTTGGTTTTCCATAATATCTACCTCACATTTCATCAAAAATTATTCTAAATCATTTAATCCATAAAAAGTGGGAGGTTCTCTTACCTCTGTACCAACCCATCTCAGAGCACGCATCATTCTAGCACATCTCCTGGTAGATAATTCATATAATAATTGTTGTCAGTTTTCCAATCCTGTGTCAGAGTCTGAAGCACAAGAACTAATACTCCTCTAACTAAGCATTCCATCTACAATTGGGTTGATATAATATTCTTCGCGCGCGGTAGTCTTGTATACTTGATTCACATATTCTGTAAGAATATTATTCGTCATAGGTTCCACATACGTGCCTCCTTCTGAGTGATCTAATGGCACAATAACTCTGTATTCTAGAGACTCAAATATCATCTTCCTTGTTTTCAAATTAATGATATCCTGGTTATCAAAGGTCCAATCCAGACCCAATAGTGTTAGATATGGTGAAGTATTGTTCACTATGTCTATGATTTCAAATCCAACCATGGTGCCCACACCATCTATATCAACTGTAATCCCCTTCAACCTACCTATTGGCACCACTCTGTGTTGATTTTCCATCTTCAACTGAATAGGTGAATAATCTAATTGTGGTTCTCCCATAGCTTCCCAAGTTTTCTTTGGTAGAACATTGAATTTAGATCCTAAGTCTAATAAGATAACCCCCATATTGAAATATCCTATGTTGGCATTCAATATGAATTACCTACTGGTTCTTATCTTCTTTCAGACTTGGTTTACCCTTTTTACCCCCTCTTCCCCGGGATTACACTTTTCAAACAAATTCTGCAGTACTTGTAAGGAATTTTTATCACTCAACAATTTAACACAAGCTCCAAAAAAGTTTCTTAAGTTACTTGTTATAAATATTGCTCTTGATTGGTTTGATAAAATAATAATGGAATTTCATAGACTATTATCTCATCTACTAGCTTCATTCTTGAAGTGGACGCGATGATTTCTTTCAAGATTTCCTATCTAGATTCTTTGAATATCTCTTTCTCTTTGTGCACATCAAACTTTTTCTCCGACGTTGTATTCTTCCTAACCCACTGGTACGGGTCATGATCCTTATTGGTTTCATCTTATCCTTTATTAGCACCACCTCTAGTCACTATGTTAATATTATTCTTGTCTTCTTCTATTTTTTCCACCTTGATCCATTGTACATTCTGATTAGTCTTCTTCCTGTTGTCTTGTATTTTTATCAGTAGTGTTAGATAGTCCTATGTTCCATGGTCTACTGCACAACAGTACATACATGTCGCAGGTGGCTGCAGGAAGTCTTTTGCATAGTGGTCTGGTTTTTTATAGTTATGACACACTACTGGTCCCCGACCTCCTCCAAAGCCTCTTCCTCCATGGCCTCCTCCTCTTCTTCCTTGATTATATTCGTGTAGTGTGTTATAATGAGGTCCTTGATTATACTATGGTTGTGGGTTATTGTACTATTGTGGTGTTGTGCACTGTTGTGCAGGGTTATACTATTGTTTCCCTTGAAACTGTTGTGCATTATATTGTGGTTGTGCTGAAAATCATTGCATGTGATTGTACTATCATTGTTGCATAGTGTTATAATGTGGTTGTTGTGCATATCGTCATGTTACATGTTCATCCTACACCTTGTATGTATCTACATTCCTTTCTTTCATCATCTGCAAGGTTCTACATTCCTTGTATTCGCGTCGAACTCACTTACAAAATTTTTAATATGTACTCTTCAGAACTGTATGATATTTCTGCATCAAGGGGAAATGATAGGAATCATGATCATGTGTTTTTCAAATCTCACACCATGGTCTTCTTGGGGACAAATGGTTTGTAACACCCCTATTTCCCCCAGCTTGTAATTAATCATTAATTATTATTACCATGCTATGGCATGTGAACAATGTAAATGTATTATTGTTTATATTTCCAATGACTAACTGTGGGGGTGAAGCCTTGAAGTACTAGCCATGATATCACTAGAGGAAAAGAGTGAGGGAAAAAAGATAGGGTTCATTGTGTCAAAATGACCCAAATTCTCTTTGTTAGAAATAAATAAGCCTCATCCTGATCCCAAGGAGAAATCAGTTAATGAAAGAAGTACTGGTGGTTGAACAATCAACTACCCCCTTAAGTGGAAGCACAGAGGGTCTGACTGAGGAGACAGAAAACTGTCATTTCAATGTACTACAAAGGGAAGTTTTTCCTGCAGACCCGGACTGACCCGAGTTTCCTTTTGACAGAAGGAATAGGACAAGTCCAGAACCTTCCCAAGGAGGAGAAAGGCATGAAGCATATACACGCATAAGATAGCAGACAAGAGGGGGATGCACTAGGAAGGGAATGCGTGACTAGGAGGAATGCATGAAGTTCTCCAAACTCGAAGGAAGAACTACAGGATAAAATAGTTTTGGTTACGGGAGGAAATGGATCCCTGAGAACTTGTAGAATACTTGACCTGAATGAAAGATCATGAGCTTGATGCAAAGGGAGCATATGATAAACCTCGTCGATGGAATGACAGAGAAAGGATCTCTAATTAAGGGACGAAATTTCCCTCATGATATCATGGCTTGGCATGGGGGTGGCCAGAGTGCTAATATTTAATTCCTTTGAGCCTACGGTTGGGTGGAAAGGTGGACACCCATAGTTAGTTATTTGGCTGCATTTTGTAATAGATAAGTATTCTCATACCGTACAGAACTAACTATGACAGGAAAATAAGGTTGAATATCCCGTGAATGTTTCAAGGATGTTCATGTTTGTTTGATGACTTGACTGGTTTTCTCTTCATTTGGCCTGGTTGTGTATTTAAGTAATTAAAAACCTATATGGTCGAATATGATTTTTATACGTAAGTACTCGAGCCTCTTGTAGTGGCTCGAATTAAAGGAAAAGAAATGTGATTTTACTAACCATAGGCCCAATTTTCATATGTGCATATTTACACTTCTAATCATTTGGATCTCCTGAGAAAGGGGTTTGTTAAGCTCAAGAGAGATAATGTGAAGGTGTGTAGAACCTTGGAAAGATGTGTAGGGATTAAGAACTCTCTAAGTTCTAAAATTTCGAGAGAAGCACAAGGAGTATTCCTGCACCTCATTTGAAGTATTTGCAAGCTCGTGAGGTATAACATTTGTAGAATGCAACTGAGGGTCGTACCCTTCAGACCTTTCACCTGTGTGACCAAGGGCTCATTCTCATAGCCTTAAAAAACCCCCAACCAAGATTTAAGCGTGTATCCCATGATGATTTTTGGAGGACCCATAAGACCAGGTCGGGAACCTTGTGCTAGTCTGAATGGCGCTAAGTTATTATTAGCTTTGGAGCTCCGGGAGTTCAGAACTCTGGAATGTCAGAAATTCACAACCCCAAAACTCTTGAATGTCAAAGTCAAGAAATTTTGTGAGTCATTGATATGGGGAGTCAGTCGGGGACCCTTCTTGAATGTCCAATCAACCAATGGAGAGTTTCACGTATGGTACTTCAGCGAAGTCCCACTTCGGGAGAATGGATTTTTTGTAGCGTAAAAAACCCCAAACATCGGAGTCACAAATTAATGAGAGCCATGAATCTGGAGGAGCTTTAGGACCACTCATGATCGTTGGATATACTTCATGGTCAATTCATCTTTGACCTACTGTAGGAGTAAGGAGAGGATTACACCATGAAACCCCTGAAAGATGAAGTTGTGAAGCAACGGAGGCCATATATCCTGTGGTCTACGTGGATGCATCTTGACCGTGAGATCAGAGTGTTTGGAAGGATGTCCATCTGAGGTGACATGGCTTGTTGACGTCACCCAAGGTGACGTGGACCCACGTTTGATGTGCCACGTGTCGCTTGGATTTGCACATATTGTAGACCCTATGTGTCCAATAACATGTGACACATGTCACCCTCTGAAAGGGCCATGTGTCATCACTTCCTCATCCGCATATCACACCTGACACTCACTACTTGGTCCATCTAGAGGGAGGAGCATGAGGGACCCACTTGTATTTTCCCTCGTATCCAGTATGAATCCACGTGCGAGAGTGAGTCCTTTGGGAGTCTGGGACTTCGAGACTCTGAAGTTTTGGAGTGTGGTGTTGAGGATAAGTTAAAAGGGAAGAAGGGTGGAGCTACGTAGCAGCATTTCAGAAGTCCAGGAATTCTAGACTTCAAAGGATTTGCATGTATAAAGGAAAATGGGCATTCAATGCCGAAGTGTCGAACGTCAAACTCCCCTATAGCTTATGTGTTAGACGAATATCAAAAACCGTTGTTGGATTGGATGGTGGATGGGATAATACCAAAGTTGTAGGATATTGAGTAGGGTACGAATGAGATGGATCCACGTGGACCTCAACCAATAATGCCTGAAGAACTTTGGGAGGCCATATCTTGTGAACCAAAGGTTGGTTTAGATCCCAATAATAGTCATTAGAAAGCTACAGAAAAGTAGAAAAGGATGAAGAAATGAGAGAGAATGTTTGAGACGATGAAAGTAAGAGAAATTATGATGAACCATCCCTATAAAGGGTACTTAGGGGTCGGGTGTGTTACAGGTTTTGGCATACCCACTCCAATATACTGTGAAAATAATGGACACTCATTCCTGTGGTGACCTTCTATCATGCATATTGTACACAAGACATCTTCTCTTTTCTCCTTTCCTTTGTTTTGATTTAACTGGAATGTTAAGTTCTTCAGATCTTTCTTCAAATCTTCCACAAATGAATATGTACGTTTGTATTGGTTTTCCTCTAACTATAAGGTTGTTAGCAGGGCCTCGCCCTAACTTTGGAATTTTTGTTGTCTCAAAGGATACTTCAAGTTTGGAAACAAAGAATTAAAAACAAATGTATATGTTGTGTATCAGTAATAGTGTATTTTAACTTACCTTTTAACCTTTGGAATTTATGATCCACTTCATAGATTGATTCTCTTGGTTTCTTCTTGATCTTTATCATTTCATTCATAAACTAGTCTTCTGAACTTGGCTTCTGAAATTCATTTATTAACTGCCTATTCACATCTGCAACAATTGTAGGTGTTCCTATTGGGTTATTTGTTGAGAGATCCATGTACCAATCTAATGCATGGTCTCGAAAAGTGATTTCTAACTGCACAACCTTTTTATCCTCGTATCTAATTTGCTTTTCTTCCCATATCTTCTCACAGATGAAAAAATGCTTCTCAGGGTCATCTAACGCATCCCCTCAGAACTCTGGTAACCTGATGGTTGGATCTTGTCCTGCCATTGTAAAATTTGTTGAACTACCACCTTCGTGCAGTGTAGAAACTTTACTACTACTTGCTAAAATTTCACTTTTGTTATTGGACCCACGTCTTGAAAAAATTCTTCTACAACTAATCACTTGTTGGTTAACTACTTTTTCTTCTTCGATTGTGTTAGTTTCACGTGGGGTTGTGGGTTCCACACTAATTCATATTTGGAATGGAGATCCTTCTTCTACATCGGACCCATGACCTCTAGTTTTTCTCTCATATGTGGCATGCAATAAATCCTCAATCTGCCCTGTGGCACAAAGATCCTCTACCTCTTCCTCATCACTTTCCAAGCCCTCTCGCTCCACTACAACCAACTTCTTATTATTCATCCTATACTAGTAGGGTCATTTGTTGCGCATCACACCTACACTTCTTATGATTTCTCTGGTATGTTCATAATCCATCATGATGGGGTCCATTGCCTCCTTCTTTTAGATACTCTCCAGAACCTTCTTCATTTCCATATCTTCCTTAATGCTTCCCCCAACTTCCCCATGTACGCAGAGTGATCTAGTTGTCTGATTCCATGGTCATCACACCTTCATCATGTAGCAATATCTTGATTGATGTGTAGAGTGATATGATGTACCTCCCTCTGGGTCCCCTCAAAAAATCTTTCTCTACAACAGTGTATGACTTCACTATATCTACTTCAAACTTAGTGATAAACCCCACAGTAATATTTTCTAACCAAAAATAGGTTGCGCACATGAATTTATTATTAACTCTTTCCAACCGCGCAATATTTTCAGCAGTCCACACTAATGGCTTAATCTGGTTAGTCAGATGGGTTATCTTCAACCTTAACAACCATTCCTGTAATAAATATGGAAATAAAAAAAAATATGCTTCATGCATATTAGTAAACACATACCTTTGCAAGTACTTGTGCGTTGTATACATGGAACCATTATTGTCTTTCTCTGCAAACTCCAACTACTTTGTCTCAAACCATCTTTCAATCTCTTTCTTCATATGATTCCATGGACTGAGAATCCCTTTCTACCATTGCATCTTCTTCACTAATCCCCTTCCTGTCTCTCCTTCTCAATTATAGCCAACAACGGAACCATTGTTGGACTTATGGGCTGACCCGGGTTCTACCTTAGTTCTCCAAGAAAAACCTAATCACCATCGGCCCTTCTGGTAAACCAGAAGGCTACACTACACACAGAGTGCACAGTGTGGTCTCACCCGAGATGGTTTATGGGGGACTGCAGGATGCATATGTCTACAGTCATGAAGGGATTGGGGGATGTTCTTTCTTACCTCTTCTTTCTACTTAACCATGCACTCTATTCTACTATTCATCATATCCATTCATTCATTCATTTACATGTTTAATCTAGTGCACATTGTAAGTAAATCATACACTCATCTATCTAACCATTCAAAGATACTGCAAAAGTAATAACACATCAAAACTCATTGCACACATGGTTTTACCATGGTGCACCCCTCCTTTGGGATACGTCCACAAACATCTTCTACTTCTTTATTATTATTCATCAAAAAGTGTTTTGTGCATTACATCAGAGTATTGAGTAGTGAGGCATACCAGGATCACACTAAGATCCACATCTTGCTACATGACCCTCAACTACTTCAAACTCATATGATCTCTACAGATCTCAAAACAAACATCCAATCCCAAAAACTCCAAACAGGTTCTCTGAAACAGACTTGTCACACTAAAAATTCAATCTTAGATAATTCTCTAATCTCATGATGATGATCCCCTAATAAAACTCATAACCATTATTTATATTACAAAAATGGGTTAGAAACCCTTACAATACATCCCCAAACCCTAACCCTAACTTAGGCTAGGTTTGTCCACTTTTGCATCGGATTTCTGCAAATCATGTCACGTGCGCTACTTTTCTTCAAAATGTGGCATTGTTCTACCTTGCTTGCTACGATGTTCTCCAAACATGCCCACTTCAAAAACCATCAACATATTTTCCCTTCTTAGAAGGAACAACATCAACCAAAGGACTTGTTATTCCTTCAATCGTAGACTGTAAATATGGATCCCAGATACTAGAATTAACTAGGATTTTCACATGCCCCGTAGTGACAAAAATTGGTCTTCATCTTATGAGATCTCACAATGAACTCAATCCCATCTTTGAAAAGATGATAATTGTTTTGTTCCTTGTATAAAATGGCCTTCTTGTCATACAAGTATGGACTTCCCAAAACCATCCCACAAATTTCAAGTGGAACCACGTATAACTCTACCTCATCAATTAAACTGGATGTGATCACAAACTGTAACTTGCATTGCTTAGTTATATATACTTTAGAATTATCACATATCCAACCCAAAGGATACGGTCTCAGATGAGGCCTAGTTTCCAATCCCAAAATCTGAACACCTTGCTCTCAAATAAGATTCACTTGTTATCCACTGTCAACAAGTGTATCAATCTTAGTGTGCTTTGAGATAAAATTGTAAATGAAATATGTCTTTTATTTTCCTTCCATCAGGAATTATATTAGACTTTGCAGAAGAAGTATGTGAATTGAAACTTGCAACATAATATTTACCTTTGATTCCCATAGTTGTAACTTGGGTTTCATCCTTAGAATCTGATCCAAGATCCTGAACTATGGTCGTGGCCTTCTCTTTACCCTTTCTAGGTTGAGCCCACTTCAGCTTCAATTCTAGATGCAAATTCTAACAATGCTTCTCATCATGTCCTTTATTCTTGCAGTGAGAGCATGTAGACTTATTCTCTTCATCCTTATTCATTGTATATGTTTTCTTACTCTTTCCTTTTTCCTTTAACTTCTCCTTGAATGCATGTGGCTCATCTCACACATATTCAACAACATTTTTTTGTTTGTTGGCTTCAAGTTGAGTAGATTGTACTGATACTTTGTCAATATTAGTAGGATTAAACATCAATATAATATGGAAAAGATATGAGTGCATACAACCAATATATTTTATAAGAGTCTCAGGAGTATGTAATGGAATTCCCAAAGATAATTCCTTCCTCTTAAATTCTTGTGTATAAGCATGAACATTTTCCCCTTTTTGGTGTCTCAAATGTTTCCAAGAAATCATTGATGTTTGCATATAAGATAATGGATAAAAAAAAATTCTTAATGCAACAAAAAATTCAGTCCACGGAGAAATGATTTTACCATGTTGAATAAGATCATCTTGTGTCTAACTCTCCCACCATATCAAAGTTGTACCGCTCAGGAAAAGAGTAGCTTATTGTATCTTTGAAGTATCCTGTATGATTTTTTGTACCCTACAATATACTTCAATCTATTTGACCCAATTATCCAACTTCTCTGCAATCAACTGTCCATCATAATTATGAAAATCAAACTTTACATCAAGATTTAACAAAGGAAGATGATGAGAACAAGAAGAATTCTTAACGCTTTTTCCTCTTATGAGAAGAATGTTCACTTTCATCGAAAGATGATGATCATGATCATGATCATGATGATGATGGGGATGAAGGAGACATTGGAGGTTCTTCACCTTATCCTTCTCCTTCATCTTTTACCATTGTTTCAACTGGACCACCTTCATTTGGATGAGGAGTTTCTCTCCTTATTTCTATGTCTTCCCGAAATTCCTTTACCATATTTTTCATCTCAAGAAACATCCTTTGAAATTCCTTATCATCCTTAGAAAGAACATCTTCATGATCCATTTATTTTCTTCGAGTGATGCTCCTTGAACCAATTTCATGGTTATAACTTGAAATCTTTCCTTCACCTTGCCTAAACTTGGTGTTACACATTATTTCCATCATCCTTATGACCGTTAATGTTGTAAACCTATATTTTGTCTTCAGAGGGATCAATGGCTTGAATTCCTGAGGAAAGAAGAACTTTACCTGAGAGATGAAATCATTTTTTCCTTTGTAAAAACCCTAGTAAGGAGGATTGTTTCACCCTATACACTTATAGGGGTGCGACGATCCCAGATCGTCACATGTTGTACTAAACCTGGCCTGTGACGTCGTCGCACTCTGCTCTGTTCTAAGGGTGCGACGATTTTCATATGTGGGAAAAACAATAATCTTCTCAATGCTTCTAGAAGGAGAAGCTTCTATGGTGAGGTGGCCTCTGATCGGTTCGGATCTTACTCACTTTTCTGATTTAGTGGGATCATCTTAACCTCCTCACCTTATCCTCTTCATCTTATAAAAGGAGAGGAACTCTCATGGATAAAGTTAGATTGGATTGAGCTTTTAGATTGGAAATTTGGCTTGATATTGTTAGCTTGGTTAGAGTGGCTTTGAGCTTTGCTTTGTCAAGATAGATTGTGAGTGAATTTCAGATCTATAGTCACAGAATCCGTGGAGGAAGAAGTGTGTGGGAAGCAAGGAACTGTTGGAAGGGACCTTACGACATCAAGGATTTGGTTGTAATCTCTCATTCTATTATTTAATATAGATGCATTTTTATTTCCTATATGAATCTTATTTGTCCATATTGTATGATTCCTTGATCACATACGCAGTTTCATATCAAGTAGGGTCTCTTATTCTTGTCTTCATTGGCTTGTGTTCTTTTGCAGATATCTCGTGACGGAGCTTGGATTGCATTGGCGAAGTAGGATCTTCGATATTTAAAAGGTATGTTCTAGATCCATCTCTCATTTGATAATTTAAATCTAAGGAAAGAGTAGTGTATTGTCTTGTTTTGTTCTAGTTTCATAGTGACTCTAGGGAGATCTATTTGTGTCTGCACTTACCGATAAGTCCCATAACACTTGGACCTCGTAAGAATTCACTTGCAAATACACATCAAAACTATCTCTAATACAACAAGATATGAAAATACCAAACGAGTTCTGATACCAACTTGATTCGAAATATAAACAAACTCTAATACCAATTCAACCCAAAAATCCTTAGATGTCAATTAGTTCATAAATAAACATAAACATATGACCATATTCAAAATATAAATAATCACTTGACTATTTGCAAAATATCTTGTGAAAACACTTATTTATCCATAAAACTTCATTAACTGATGAATATAATTTATGGAAATAATAAGTGCCAAAATTACAATAAAATGGTCTTTACAAATGTCAAAATATGAAGACACCCTTCAAGTCGGATACTCTAACCCAGAAACAAAGGTCACCATTAAAATCCTCATGAAATTATAAGAAGAAAGAGTATAAACTCTACTATATTCTGAATAGGTGCTCGAAAATCCCTTTTTGCACATATAATGAGACTATGGGTCTCATACATGACAAACTAAGATAAGAATTTCATCAAAAAAAAAAATTACACAAAAATAACATCACCATCAGATTCCTCTCGAAATTCTGAGAAAAATGAGTATAAACAACCTAAACCTTTCTCAAAGAACTCAATGGCACATAAAATGAGGAAAATCAAAACCAAGAACACATCTTGCACACAAAACAAGGAAATATGCACTTGTTATGAACTTCTATGGCATGCATTACAATGATGGCATGAAAATTCATGTCCTCGACATTGGTTTTTGTGCCCATTAAATAGGCCTAGGTCAACCTAAATACCAAGTGAAATCCACGTTGCAACTTAAATATGTATTTATTGGTTTGTTGTAACAAGCCGCAACTTATGGTCTAGTGGTTAAAAATTTGGGTTATGGTTTAGCCCTGCAAACTTTACGGTCATGGTTACTTTGGATATACATATAACTAGTTCCCTTTTGCAATCGATCAAACCTCCATTCAACTTTAAATAGAATCGCGCCCATATACGGTTAAGAACTAACCGACGAGCCTAATGGTGAAGTCGTTGTGTTGTTGGTCGGGAGACCCAAGTTCGATCCTTTGGGCTCCCAACTAATTTTGATACACACTGTCTGTAAGTAGCCAATGGGAGGCTACCACATGGAAATATCTCATTGACTTACTATTACCATGTGTTTCCCTGTGATTAGCCCACATAATTTGTACGGTCTGCCAACACATCTACCCAGTCGGTGTACGGTCAGTACATGTGGCATCTTGAGGTTGTGCCATGTCATCTCCATATAGTTGTATAGTCATTCCGTGTGTCACCCTTCCAATGATGACACGTGTCACATTTTCCCCTTTGACTTTGACATTTTACCAAACTTTGACCACTCATAAATTTTTCATACGATCTCTATTTGACTTGTCATTTGCACCATTGGAAAGCTAACGACGAGCTCTACTCATTGATGTTGTTTTTGAGGGAATTTGAGAAAGTCAAATTTTAAGCATTTCTATATCCTTTTGGTCCTCTATGAGTGTTTCAGATCTTCCTAGATCTCTGTAAGAATTCTTGGATCCTCCTGGATCATTCACCCAACTTGGGCTACGTCCATAATGACTGGCTTCTTTTATTATTTATTAATAATCTTCTACAGTTGCACGCTGAGCTACAAAATATGCAACAGTAACATTACCCAAACTTGCCTAATCGTTCTAATGTAGTTTGAGCCTCACTCCTCAGTCATAGCATTTGAACACTTATCCAAAACCTCCACTCATGCACAATGCACCTGAAATTGTTGGAACCTCAGAACTCACTAGATTTTTTCTTGAACCCCTCTATCCAAAAACCCTCTACATATTTATACATAAAAATAGGGCTAAGTCCGTTACAAAGTGGACAAAATTTCCCAAAAACTCAATGGGTTATAATTGTTTTTTGCCTTTTGCACATTGCTCTGTCATGCTTCCTTGTGTCACGCACTTTGACTCCTTAAAGTACACTTCTCGTCATGTTCTCTGGTCCATCTTATAACTTCCTATTACTCTTTGACCTATTCTGAAGCAAATCCAAAACTTAACAAAACTTATCCCAAAATGCCTCCCAACACACATTTAATATGTTTATTTTTAAACTTGTTATTAATTAATAATGGTATATGAACTTAAAATATTAACATGAGAATTGAAATGGAGAATGATAAAACAAAATAAATTAATATTCAAATAAAATGTCTACACACATTTAATATATTTATTTTTAAATATGTTTTTAATTAACAATGGTATATAAACTTAAATTCTTAACATGAGAACTTGAAATGGTTGATAATAAAAAATAAAAAAAATTAATAGCATAGGTAGCTAAATGAAATAAAGAGATTGTAAATGTGTTGAACCTACACAGAATAGATCTAGCTAAACAATAATACACACATTTGCAGAGAGAATTGGAGAATGAAGAAGAAGGAGAGAAAGAATGAAAGAATTTTCATTAACCGTTGTGAATAATGAATAGTTTACACATGATATACTATGTATAGCTCAATGAGTGCGCACTGGAGGTGAAACAATGCACGATAGTGGTGGTCTAGCGTGATCTAGACACAAACCAACAGTTACGGGAGTGAACTTCCACCTTGTCTAGTCTCCTAGGCAGTTACACGAGTGAACTGCCACCTAGTTGAGTTAACTAGTCAACTAGTCTTCAGTTAACCGGCTGAACAAAGAGTAGTGAGGAGTTAAATCAGGGAATCAAGGCTAATGCGCCATTATGGTGATGATACTAAGGCAAAGTCGAATTAGCATGGTGATGATCCCAATGTTACATGGTGATAAAACCAATGCAGCATCTAAACTCAACTCAACTAATCAAACTAAAGTGTCAAGTGAAAGAGAATATTCTCAAGGTGGAATATTCTCCCCTAAAATATAGGAGACTGCATAATGACTAAATATGACTAATAAACAAGGAAACACCTTAGGAAAAATAAATCCTAGGTGTGTGTGAAGTAACTCCAACACCCCCCCTGAACATCACTATGGTGAAAATAAAGAATGGGTCCCGACAATGAGGCCATGTTAGGTACCCAAATACAAAAGATACACTAAAAATAAAGTGAGGAAAGAGGGAAAACCTCATGGGAAAACCCCCCCTCAAGGTACAATGTATGTAAAAAGAAGAACTACAGTTGCTAGGAAATTGTGTCCTTCACTCCAAGACGAATTTGTAGAGAATGGAACTTCTTCTCAGTGAAGGTCTTGGTGAAGATATTTGTCATATGTTCTACTGAAGGACATAACTATAGGTCAATGATCCCCTCGTGTACTAAGTCCCATATGTAGTGCATGTGAATCTCGATATGCATCCTCCATTTCCTCTGAACTGGATCTCTTTAGAACTTCAGAGTTCTCTGGTTGTCACACCAGATGACAATCAGCTGATGAAACTAAAAACCAAACTCAGTGAGAAAATTTTGTAGCCACATAGCCTGAATGGTTGTGTTAACTATCCCTCTGTACTCTTCCTTGGCTAAAGATAGAATAATGGCAGCTTGCTTCTTTCTCAAAGAACAGATGGGCCCAGAACCAAGACTCAGTGAGTAACCAGATGTGGACTTGCGATCAATGTTATCACCAACCTAGTTGGAATCAGTAAACCCAATGAGATCTAATGTAGAGTCTAATGCATAATGAATCCCAAAGGTGATGGTGCCCTGTACGTATCAAAGGATACACTTTGCATCTTTCCAATGTAGCTCATGCGGATCCTGCATGAACCTAGAAACTGCGCCAACTGCATATGAGAGGTCTGGTCTAGAGTGTGCGAGATACAACAAGCCCCCCACTATCTATTTTTACAGTGTGCTATCAACCAGTGGAGTATCCCCGCCATCCTCAAGTTTGACTCCTGATAGGAAAGGAGTCGGAGCAGACTTGCAGTCTGTCATGTGAAATCTCTCAAGGATATCTCGTGCATACTTGGCCTGAGACAGTTTGATGCTTGGTGCATCATGAATGATCTTGAGTCCAAGGAATAAGTGTAGTGGACCCATGTCCATCATCAAAAACATGTCATGTAGAATCCTCTTGACTGCAGCAATCATTGAAGTCGAGCACCCAGTGATCAACAAATCATCAATGTACATAACTAAAAGTAGAAGTGAATCAATCATCCTAAGCATGTAAACATTCAGATCTGATTTACAACGTATAAAGTTCTGTGACAACATGTAGGATTCCATCTTGGCATACCATGCCCTCAGAGCCTTCTTGAGGCCATAAAGGGACTTCTTCAGTCGACAGACCAAAGATGAGTCCTGCATAAATCCTTGGGGCTACTCCATGTAGATCTCCTCGGAGAGATCACCATGAAGAAATGCATTCTTCACATCCATCTGATGGACTTCCCATCCTTTGGATGCCGCAATGCCGCAATGGAAAGTGTCAATCATATGGAATCCATCTTCACTACTGGAGTGAAAGTCTCATCATAGTGAATACCATGAACCTGCTGAAAGCCTTTGGCAACAAGCCTGAATTTGTATCTTCTAATATGTCCATCCGCTACGCTCTTGGTCCTGTAGACCCATCTGCATCTGAAAATTTTCCTCCCAGAAGGGAAGGGAACCAAATCCCAAGTCTGGTTCTCGAAAAGGGAATTGTACTCCTCCTGCATGGCGGATTCCCAAAAGGGATTTCTAGCAGCAAGACTGAACCAAGAAAATATTCCTGGATGGAAATGGTTCAATGGTAGTGAGTGCAACAGGAGGCTCCTCTAAATAAGATCGATTCCTCCTAGTATCAGCTAGTTCACCAATGAGATCCTGCATCCTGAAGAGTAGTTTGTGCCCACTTGGGCCTCTGCTCTAGCTCTACAACTACATCTGGATGCTCTAACTCAACATCTGGCTGTACTGACTCTAAATATGAATCATTTGAGTCCTCTGATTCATAACTCTCATCTGAAGAAGAGTCGGCATGTGCATTCTCATCATCTCAGACAGGTGGAAGAATGAAGGTGTCTACATGCGGTTGTTGAGGTGCATGTGAGACACTTTCCTCGAATTGGACACTTCGCTCAATGATGAGCCAGTCTAAGGAAAGATCAATAAGCCTATATCCCTTCACATCATCAGGGTATCCAACAAAAATTCACTCAACTCTCTATGTATCAATTGCCTTCCTCTTTTCAAAGGGAATCTGGGCCCATGCACATGAACCGAAAATGCGAAAGTGGATCATTTCCGATTTGAGTCTGCTCCAAGCCTCATAGGGGGTCTTATCCTTGATAGATATATGGGGAGATATGTTTTGGATGTATTATGTTACACAATTAAGTGCTTCAGCCCGTAGTCTCTGTGGTAGAGACTTTGCATGCAACATGCAAGATTCCATCTCCTTTAGAGATCTATTTTTCCGCTCAGCAACTCCGTTTTGCTGCGGAGTATAGGGAACTCTGTGCTGCAACTGAATCCCTACCTCATGGAAAATATTATGGATCTCTTTATTTACATAATCTCCCTCATTATCAGTTCAGAGGAATTTGATCTTCTTTCCGGACTGTGTCTCAACCAAGGCTTTGAAATCTTTGAGGTGTTGAAAGACCTCATATTTTTTCCTGAGAAAGTAGATCCAAGTAAAACGTGATAAATCATCAACAAAAATGAGAAAAAACCTTGCTTTCCTGATCGATGGCTACATAAAATGACCCATAAGGTCACTGTGGATCAGATCTAAAGGTTTCGAGGCTCTCTGAGACTTTCCCTTGTCGAATTTCTCTTGAGGGTGTATCCCGAGAACACATCCCTCACACACTCCCTTGGAAAAATGGATGTCTGGTAGACCATGAACTAATCTGTTCTTTCTAAGCTGTTGCATGTATCTGAAATTCAAATGTCCAAACCTTTCATGCCATATCCTACTACTTTCATCAGCATGAGTAAGCAGTAAAGCAGAATCAGGTTNTACCTCACCAGTAGCAACCCTAGAGTTGGTTTCCATGTTGTAGATGTCCACAGAAGTTGGTGTGAATATTACTTTATTTATGGTGCCAGAATTCGTCATTTGATACACGGATAGAAGGTTAACAAAAATTTTGGGAACGTGAAACACATTCTCAAAGCTTCCGTTGGTGAGTTCAATCCTTCCTTTGTCGGTGACTTCGACAGAAGAGTTGTCCCCCATCAGAATAGGAGGAACTTTGCATGCATACAAAGAAAAGTATACTTCTTTTGAGGTATCCATGTTATGTGATGCTCCTGAATCTACGATCCAAGCATCGGGAAAGGAGTTTATGGCAATCAAGGCATGGCTAGAATTTCCTTTCTTGGAATTCGGATCTTCTGGCTTCTTCCTCTTTGCACCCTCGGGGATGCGATCTCCAAGGTTGTTTTTCTAAAGTATTTCAGACATCAGATCTATTTTTTTTTTCATGCATGTGGATTCTGAATGGAATCCTTTGTGATAGTACGTGCATTTATCCCCTTTTCTTCCCTTTTCCCCTTTGGATTCAAGGCATCAGTGAAGGGTTTTGTGTGCCCTTCCTTCTTCGTATGTGAATGAGCTTTCCGTTTATCTTTATCTTTAGATTTCTGATATTTGTGGCTTCCATCATGCACAGTGAGTGCATGTTCCCTTGGGCCTTTGATTGTTCCCATGTTGATGAGCTTGGTTTGCTCTTGTGTCAAGGATTCGATAAAGTCCTCAAGAGAAGGCATATTCCAGGTGGATCCAGAGGCAAATCTGACAGTATGGAATGCAGATATGAATACAGAGAATTTAAGACCAAGATTGGAGAGAATGGTGAGAACCATTTGTTTCTCCTCCTTCAATTTATCAACTGCCCAATCTTTGAGTTGCGACAGTAAATCCTTGAATTTTGTAAAGAAATATTGGATATTGTCGAATCTTTTTGGATCCAATGTGAACATCTCCACCTCCAAAATGTGTCCCCTCATCTCATCCTGTTTTCCAAAGAGCCCTTCCAAGGTGGTCCAGGATTCATTGGAAGTCTTACTGGAATATATGTGAAAAAGGAGATCGGGAGAAATAAGACTACAAATTGTTCCGAGTGCCTCATCCATGCGATTTAAGTACTTGGATTTTTCTATGGCTGATGTCGGTTTTGTATCTGTACTCAAGGTTAACATGTATAACCCTCTAGTTAGGATATGTATGGATATTTTCTCCTTCCATGAAAAATAGTTGTAAGGTGTAAGAATGAATTGTTTTTGGAAATCCATCTTTCCACTGTCTTCAATCTCTTGTACCTGCAAAACATTTTGGTGTGTCTTTTTCTTAGCAGTTCGTCAGCTCTGATACCATGTAAATGTGTTGAACCTGCACATAATAGATCTAGCTAAACAATAATACACACATTTTCAGAGAGAATTGGAGAAAGAAGAAGAAGGAGAGAAAGAATGAAAGAATTCTCACTAACCGTTGTGAATAATGAATAGTTTACACATGATATACTCTGTATAGATCAATGAGTGTGCACTGGAGGTGAACCAATGCACCATAGTGTTGGTCTAGAGTGATCTGGACACACACCAACAGTTACAGGAGTGAACTGCCACCTAATCTAGTCTCTCAGGTAGTTACGGGAGTGAACTTCCACCTAATTGAGTTAACTAGTTAACTAGTCTTCAGTTAACTGAATGAACAGAGAGTAGTGAGGAGTTAACTCGGGGAATCAAGGCTAATGCGCCACTCTGGTGATGATACCAAGGCAAGGTCTAATTATCATGGTGATGATCCCAATGTTGCATGGTGACAAAACCAATGCAGCATCTAAACTCAACTCAACTAGTCAAACTGAAGTGTCAACTGAAAGAGAATATTCTCCAGGTGGAATATTCTTCCCTAAAACATAGGAGATTGGATAATGACTAATTATGACTAATAAACAAGGAAAAACCTTAGGAGAAATAAATCCTAGGTGTGTGTGAAGTAACTCAAATATATATTGCATAGAAATCAAATGAGGTATCCAATATTGTATATGATATGAAGTTATTTATTTAATAAGTTCTCTTTGACATAATGCTCGGCCAAGTAGGCACTATGAGAAATAAAAAATATAGTGAAAAAATTATGTTGTTAAAAGAAGTATTCATTGCCAGGTATGGAAAGCAAAATAATTACATATCTATGAAAATATTACAAGTGTAACCATTAATATGGATATGAAAGCATATTTGAAAAACAAATTGCAAGGTAGTAAGATTAAGAAATTGCATATAATGTCAGTGGAAAATTTATACATATTAATTTGAAATGGAATATGGTTGTATGCATGAAATTCTCATATGTCTAGGTGTGAAAGGATTGAAATAAAGACTTTAAGAAAAAAGGGAATACAAAAATTTGCATCCCTCTATGCTGGTTGGAACTTGTTAATTTTGTAAAGTAATATCA
>JASDQU010509118.1:34409-45917 GCA_032191745.1 Picea mariana | reverse complement strand
GAGAATTTGAGGCAAAAAATAGTAATTGGTGTACCTTCCTAGAACAAGAACAATATAGCATGTATATAGAAATTTCCAAGTACAATTATGATAACATGACCTCAATAGAAAATAGACAGTGCAATTATATGATGGATGAAGAAAAATTATGGTTAGATGATGGTTTATAAAATCCAAGATTAAACTGTAACTGCCACAAGAATTAGTGCTCGAAATTGAAAAAAAAAAGATAGTGGAAATTAAGCATATATCAAGTGGATTATTTAACAATTGTCACAAGCAAGTTTTGAGTAAGTTATCTATGACTTAGGTTAGTGTATGCAGAAAATTACAACAGTAAGTATGGTCGTAGAAATGTTTTTCAACAACAACAAGTAAATTAGTAATCTAGGCCAAGCTAGGGTTAGAGATAGTTAGTAAAAGCTTGAGAGAATTAAGTTTGAATGTTTGTTTGATCAATCCTTCAAAAGAGAAATAGAAATAAATGCCTTTTGGGATTATGGATCCAATTACAACAACAACAAATAACTTGGAGAGATAAATTATAACAATGGTCTAAGGATGGAGATATAAAGTCTTCAGGTGTTGGCACTTCAAGGACTAAAATTTCTAATCTCAAAGATGGAGTATTAGCTAGAGTGCAAGCTCTTTTGGGCTCTAGCAAGTTCCTCTTTTCCTTGGAAACTAAAAAATATATTTGAAACAAGCTCTAGAACAAAACCTTTTAAAGTGATAGCACTTTTAGGGCTTTAGAAGCCTATCTAGACAAGATATTCTTAGCAATTTTGACAAAATGAAAATATAGAGAAAGGAAGAAATACCTTATGCTCCTTAATCCTAGGGTTTCGAGCAAGAAATTTCATAATCTTCAACATAAAAAATTAAAATATTCCATGAACATTCCAAGTATGAGATGAGAATTCCATATTTTACTTACTTCACCAAGAATAATCAAGCATTAAAACCCCAATTTGCAAAAATTTCACCAAAAAATGATCCAAGAAGCATCCAAACTAATCCTCCAAGAGGTGTGCACTAGTAATTTCAGCCAATAGTTCTAATAGGGAAAAAAAATCAGATGTATCCCCATTGTGAGAGGAGTCTTATGTCTAAAAGTGAATTTGGGAAGGTGTATTTATATCACCTCTCCCCTAAAAATGCCATTGAAAAAAATAAAAGGGTCGACCTTCACATTTTTCCCTTAAAATTTAATTTAAATAAAATTGCATCAAAATGTCCCTTAAAGGGTGATGTCATGCCCTTCTAGGGTGATGTTAGGATCCACAAGGTGATGCTAGGCTAGAGAAGTGTGGCACTAGGCCTCCAAAGGCCACTCATCACCATCACACATGCAAAATGTCACATCCCAGGATTCCTTCATCATCTCCATCCAGCCCTAGTGACATCATGGGATACAAGGGGTGACATCGAAGCCTCCAAAGGCTAGCATCCGGGTGGGAGAAGGTGGGATCCCATAGTCAGCCATTCCAGGGTGCCTCCCAAGGAAACAACCTCATTCTTCACTATGCATACGATAATCACCATCCTGCCCCAAACATGGGATCTATGCATCCATCTTTGGGATCCAAAGCCCCTTGAAGGTCTAAACGAAGTCATCACCTCATGAATACCCATCCATCGAACAAGGTCCTGCAAAGACAAATAGATACACCATACAAGGGTCCATAAGTCAGATATATCATGCCAAGTAAGACACATCTAATAATCAAACCACCTGAACATGTACATCAAACTCCCCTTTTCATACTAAACAGATGCTCAAAAACCTTATACAATTTATCAAATTTAGGTGTGGGAGGGGTGTCAAGGCATCATATTGGGTTAGTCAATCCCCAAGTCCAAGATGGTTTTTGAGAGAAACCTATATAAGCCATTTGTGAATATGAGGTGGAGTGGGGTAATACTTTTAGGCATGGGGTTCATGACATACAAGGGTTTGTATTGTCTCATTTATGGGTTCCTTTGTAGAGGGTGTGTTGCACCTTCGTTTTCAATGCAAACTTTTTCCAAGCCCATTTATTTCCCTTGATTAATTAAAGTCCAAAAAAAATGGGTACTATAAGACATGGAAAGAAAAGAGTATGCAATGTCACTTGAAGATAGATGTACACAGAGTGCCATGTGCATGGAAAGAAAGGGACATCGTATAAGTGTACACCCCTCAACAATGTGAGTTTGCATTTGCAGGTCTTCCAATTTTTTAAGAGAAACATTTCATTGTTCTCAAGACCTCTTGGGTGAGCATCTAGAAGGTTATGATTTGGATTTTATCTTTTGTCAGCGACATTCCCTTTGGGCCTTCATCCCCTTATTTCCATGAAATGAGGTACAATCCCTTCTTGGGTCAGTGCACTTGGAAATTCCAAAAGATGAGGAGATGAAAGGGAAGAAGTATGGAAAGTGATAAGTATGTTCGAGAATGGTATGGTGACTCTTCAAGGAAAATACCCAATGACACCTTATTCCTGAGGGTGACCAAATTACTAGGATGGATTGACAACCACTAAGGTTAAATAAGGAAAAGAGGATAATTTCCAATCAAATGTTCTGTAATCAAGAAAGAATTATTTGCAACATATTCAAATGCTTCAATTATTGGGGTGACAATTACCATGATACCAGGCTTATTACCTCATGAAACAAGACCGTTTGTCCTCTCGGGTCAGGTCGGTGTGATGGATGTTGCTCTGCTGCTAGTGATGTATGGTGGTGTATCAATCAATAGGAGGGGCCATGTAGGGATATGATAGTCAATTTGGCTCTCAACACTCCATGTCTTCTACCTGTGGACCATGAGACATGATCTCCATAGTTACCCCTAGTGCAAGGGGGCTAGTTGGAAACATAACAAGCAACCTTTTCTTGATTCCACTTTAAGAGCATGTAGAAAGCTAGAATTGATTTACTCTGATTTGTGTGACCCCATGCATGTTCCATCTATTTTTTGTAATAAATATATCATGACTTTTATTGATGCCTACACCAGGATGTGTTGGGTTTATTTGTTAAAACATAAGTCTCGATCTTTTGAAACATTTAAAAAATTTCAAATATGGATTGAAAATGAAGCACAATATAGTATTATTCCTCTTTGTACTGATAATGGAGGGGAATATACCTCTAATGAGTTTGAAATGTATATTTTCCAACATGAAATCAAATATAAAACCATTGTTCCATACAATCCTCAACATAATGGTGTAGCGAAAATAATGAATAGGACACTCTTGAACATGGTATGTTCAATGCTTCAAGAATGTGAAGTCGATGTTTTGGGTTGATGCAGTTCTGTGTGTAGTCTATGTGATAAATAAAAATCCATTTCATGTTGTTGGGAAGAAGACTCCTTATGAAATGTGGTATGGTTGCATTCCTTCAGTGAGGCATCTTAGGGTCTTTGGTTCCACCTACTATGCCTTAATTCCTAAGGAGAAAATAAACAAACTTAGTGCAAGGAGTTGAAAGTGAATCTTCTTGGGGTACTTAAATACAACCAAGGCATGTTGTCTTTACAATGAGGTAAAAAAAAATTCATTCTTTCTAGATATGTGATTTTTCTTGAATAAAACAAGAATGAAAAAATTGTTGAGTGGCAACTTGACATATAGATAGATTCGCCCATGTAAATACATACCATGAGTTTGATGATGAGATTCCACATCTTGAAGGGGGGATCCCTATCTTGGATCAATCTCTAGAATCTCCTTGGAAGTGTCATATCCCCCTTATGAACAATTTCCAACCACTTCATTAGAATAGAGGGCTCAATTGGATAATGTGATTGAGAAGATTGAAAGGTTAAACCTTGATGGGATGCAACACCATCTCAATCAGTGGAGAAACCTAGACCATCATAGAAATGTCCAAAGTGGCTCATAAAGACACTTGAAAATGTTTAATCCTGATGAAGTTGGAAAGACATGAGCCAAAATTTCTACGAAACAAGATGGAGGTGATGTAGATAATTAATATTCATGTGATGTAAATGATATGGATGTTTCATTTGATTGTGAATTGAATTTACCTACTAGCATTGAACCAAATTCCTTTGAATAAATTGCTTCTCATGATGAGTGGAAAGAATCCATGTAGAAGGAGTATGTTGCTATCATCAAGAATAGGACATGGAAGCTGGTGGATCCTCCATTTGGAACAAAACCAATTGGCTGCAAGTGGGTCTAAAAGAACAAGCACAAATTATATGGCTCACTTGACAAGCATAAGGAGAGGCTTATGGAGAAAGGATATGCACAGAAAGAAAGCATAGACTATGAGGGGAATTTTCCCCCCACAAAAAAATGGGCTACCATTCATGCATTGTTAGCTTTGATGGAACAAAATAGGTGGAAGATTCATCACCTAGATATGAAGAAAACCTTCTTGAATGGATACTTGAAGGAGAATGATATGTATCAACCAAAAGGATTTGTTTTGAAGGGCCAATAACATAATGTATGCAATCTCATCAAGTCTTTTTATGGCCTAAAGCAAGCACCTCACACATGGTATGTGTTGGAAAGTTGGTTTTCATTGATGTCAACCATTAGAGTGTCCAAGATACCCCAGATTTATGATTGGGATTGATGGTGAGTTAGTTTTCATTGATATCAACAAGAGTGGTTGATGTTAGTAGATGTATTGGGTGCATTTGATGAATTCTACACGAAGCCCCAAAGGTGTGGTCATGAGAACTGAATTTGTTTGAGGAATCAGGACACGAAGGACAATGAAAATGTAGGTAATACACTTATAGATGGATAGTCCTCATTGTTTTATTTCTAGTGATAGGTGGTATTCCACGTGGTTCCTCACTGTTGAGGAGTTATGGCCTTGTGAAGTTAGAAGCCCCAAAGAATGGTCAAGAAGCCCCTAGTTGGTTAGAAGTGAATTAATTAAAGGGTAACATTCTTATAACAAGAAAGTATAGGTCGTCCCTAAAGTAAGGAAAAGGTGTTGGTTGAAAAAGTATAAATACACATCATGAGACATTCATTTGACGCACACACTTACATTGAATATCTATCTTGTGAGAATGTTATGGTCTAATATTTTGGTCTATTGGTGAATCTGATGTCAAGTCTGAGGAAATAGAGAAAGTGAGAAGAAAGAGCGAAATTTTTGGAGCTACATAGTGCTAGGGTTTCTTTGTAACCCTAATTAAGAAAATCCTTGCGAATCATCTTGAGGGTGTCCCGCGAGGCACCCCCGCGAGTTTCCTAGGGAACATCACACAAGGCCTTGCATGACAGGTAGTCTTTGTCCCATGAGGACAAGACATATTTGGGGAGAATGTTGGTACCAGAATGTTGAAGGTTGTGGAAGATTTACAGGTTAGTATTACAGTTCATCTGGTCAACTACCAGTTACAAATATGCTCATGTGAATATTGATTATGCTTGGTTATGGTATGGTACATGATTAAGGCATAGTGGGGATGAAAAATGGTATGGTACACCTTGGTGATGACATGATACCATGTTAGAAGTACACTCTTGGCTATATTGATATTTGTTTTGGTATATGTCACGGTTATCATAGCACATGTATGAGGTGCATATATTGGTGATATTGGTACATGGTTGAGGTACACCATTGATAGTACTTGCTTGGTATATCCTGTGGTACATGGTGTATGGTATATGGTTGAGGCACATCTCATGGTATATGGTTTATGGTAAATGGTTGATGTACTTGGTATAGTTCATGGTTGATGTACTTAGTGTGGTACATGGTTGATGGATGAGGTATATGGTACAAGTGTTGATGTACATTATTGATGTACACAGTTGATATGCATGATTGGCACATGGTATGGTACATGTGTTGATGTATATGGTTGATGGTTGAGGTACCTGATACATGTGTTGGTGAATTATTGATGCACTTTTTTTGGTACATGTGTCAGTGCATGGTTGATTCACTTGTTGTGGTACATGATGTGGTACATGGTTGATGCTTGGTATGGTACAAGTTGATGGTTTGGTACATGCTTTGGTACATGGTTGAGACACATATCTTGTGATGGTATGTTGGTGATATTGGTACATGATTGGTAGACGCATGTGTTGTTGATGTTGGACATATAGTTGAGAGGTGAACCTAGTATATGATCCATGTGAGAGGATCTAGTTGAGTATCGATGACAGTGACAGCTTTATCAGTGAAATCTTGATGTGACAAGTTGGATACAGTGACAGGTTTTTGTGATAGGTTCGATACAGTGATAGGTTGGATACTGTGACAGGTTGGATATTGTGATAGGTTGACAGGTTACAGGTTGATGTGACAGTGGTAATGACAATGACAGTGGCAGTGACAATGTGGCAGTGACAGTGACATTGACAGTGACAATGAAAATGATTTTGGTAATGAAAAGTGGTCTACATTTATATTTAAGGGCGGGAGGACAGGGAAAGGAAAGGGGGTTGTATCCTCCTTCTGTTTGGTGCTGGAGAACTCAGGGAGTTGGAGCTTCCTTCAGGTTGGAGCCTAAAAATCAGGGGTTCGTAGCTTCCTTCTAGTTGGAGCCAAATAATTTAGGGAGTTGTATCTTCCTTCAGGTTTGAGACTGTAAATAGGGGGTCATAGCCTCATTGCAGTTGTAGTTGGAGAATTGGGAAGTTTGTGCTTCCAATGAATGTATTCTTTGATATATATAAGAAATAATTATGTGGTTTTCTCCCATTTGGGTTTCCATGTAAACTCTGGTGTACTGTGTATTTGAAGTGATGATGTTGATGTGATGTTTCTTATGTTTATATGCTCATGATATATTGAATGCAATCATAGATGATACATTTATGATATATTGTTGATAAGATTGAAGTCTATGTATTATGGTTAAAAGTGATAAAAGTCCTCATACTAATTCACCCCCCCCCCTTCTCAATATTCCAATGGGATGAAAATATAATTGATCATATTTTGAAGATTAATTTCAAACATTTTAATCGTGATGATGCAACTTTGTTTGTGATTTTAAATAAAGTTGGAAAAAAAATTGTATATATTGTAGTGTATATCGATAATATTTTGATAACAAGGAACAATGAAACATATCTTTCATCCATAAAGAAAGAATTGAACAATGGTTTTGAGATGACAAACATGGGGCATCTTCACTGCTACTTGGGTATTGTAGTACTAAGAATCCAACACATGTATTCATCTCCTAAAAGAAGTACATTGGAGAACTATTGAACAAATTTGGCATGGCCAATTGTAATCCTCTCTCTATTCTAATGGAACAAAATCTGAAGCTAACATCAAAAGAAGGGAATAAATTTTAGGATGCAACTAAATGTAGAAAACTTGTGAGGAGTCTTATCTACCTTACTACTACACCATATATTTCATTTGCAGTTGGGATCCTTTCTAGGGTCGTGAAAAAATATTGTGAAGTAAATTGGTGTGCTTCAAAGAGATTTATAAGGCACTTGAAGGAAACTCAAGACTTTGGGCTCAAATACTCTAAGGTGGAGGACTTAAAACTAGTTGGACACACAGATTCAGACTTTGATGGGGATAAGGGTAATGAAGTTTCTACTTCAATATACCTCATGAGTATTTTGTTAGAATCATTTTCATTGATGTCAAAGAACACATATCATGTAAGTATTCAAATACAAGTATCTCATGAAAAAGGTGACTTTACATAAAAAGGTGAATTCAAAATGAAGTTACGTGAAAAATGTGAATTTACATAAAAAGGTGAATTCAAAATGAATTTACATGAAAAAAGGTGACTTTACATAAAAGGTGAATTCAAAATAATAAAAAAATGAAGTTACGTGAAAAAGGAGTATTAAAAGATTTAAAAGGTGATTTTTTGTAAATATGTCAAAGAATGATTGTAAATATGCAATCTCTTTTTGAAAAAACATGACTCTTCATGTAGGGTTATGATAAATTATAAAAGGAGAAGAGCAATGAGAGAAAATGTGTGGGTGAAAATGTAATATTCTTACAAATAACATTTGAAGAAGTGAGAGGATTGATGATTGAATATCATTTGAGGAGTGATGATTGAATGTCATTCAAGGAGCGACGATTAAATATTAGTGAAGATAATATCTGGTGTTCTAGCAAGTAGATATTGTGTCCTAGAAAGTAGATCTGGTGTTCTAGCAAGTAGATATGGCATTCTAGTAATCAGAACTTGTTAAAGAAGATCTAAGGAAAAAGTAGCAAAAGAAGCAAGAAGATATAGTGAAGGAATATCTAATATGAAAGTAGGAGAAGAAGAAAGAATATATGGTGAAGGCAGAGCTAAGGTAGAAGTAGTGAACAAACCTAGTTAAGATAGAAGAAACAAGAAGATCTATGAAGGAAATGCATATGTTCAACCTATAAAGAAGAATTTGCAAGCTTGAAAGTAGGTTTGTTCCTACCAACTTCAAGTTGTGGGGATTAGTGTCTCTAGTAGGTTAGTGCCTATAAACATCCAACAGTGGGGATTGGTGTCTCAAGTAGGTTAGTGCCTACAAACATCCAATGGTGGAGATTGGTGTCTCCAATAGGTTACTGCCTATAAATATTTGTAACAATGGGTTGGTGCCTACAAATTATAATAATAAGTTTTTTTTGTTTTCTCCCGAAATGGTTTCCATGTAAAATCGTGTGTTCTCTAGTTTTTATATTTTATGTAATTGCTTCATTATAGTTAATGTTTGTTAAAAATAAAAATATATCCTTATATTGATTCACCCCCCCCCTCCCTCTCAGTATAACTGGGTTCTCAACAATTGGTATCAGAGTAGGTTCCTTTGGAAACAATATAACCAATGGAAGGTAGTTCTTAGAAGCACACATGGCCGGTCATGAAGGTTTATCTACAAGCATGACTTCGTTGTTTGACGGAACAAACTGTTGGAATACTGAGAGGGGGGGTGAATCAATATGAGAAAAATGAGTATTTTTAATCACAATATAAAACCTCCAATAATTTTCAATAGTTTATCATTAGCATTCAATATATCATCAACACCATAATGCATAAACATAATAGAAACAAAGTACACCAAAATTTTACATGGAAACCTAATGCGGGAGAAAACCACATAATGTTTTTCTTATTTATCAAAGAGTACATTCATTGGAAGCACCAACTTCCTATTTTTCCAGCTACAATTGGAAGGAGGATCCAACCCCCTATTTACAGGATTCAACTTGAAGTAAACTCCAACTCCCTAATTTACTCGCTCCAACCGAAAGGAGGCAACAACCCCCTTTCTTTTCCTCATCCAACCGCTCTGAAATATAAATGTACACCAATTTGCCACTACCTTTTTCATTGTAACTGATAACATGTTGTTGTTTTTGTTTATGATACTTCAAACTTATCCATTCGTTGAAATTCATTTCCTTTGTCTCATTGCCTCAAATATTCAAATCTATATTCACACTAAAAAATTCAATTGACTCTTCTGTGTGTGTGTGTGTGTGTGTGTGTGTGTTTTTCCAATGAGGATCTCATTAAAAAATGAAGGGATTTTTGACAGTCATAGCTTTTGACTCGATTATCTGATTGGGCAGAAATTTTACAAGGAGTCACATCTTGAAGAGTTTATTGTCGCGTTGATCGATTTATTAGATCTAAATCCATTTTGACACTTTTCGGGAGCCAAATTCCTTCATATGATGCTTCAAATTCGATTTTTAGTGTTTTTGCGGGTTTTTTTTTATTTAATTATCATTTATCTCTTTGTTTATGAATGTAATCAAAAAATCAAGTTGACCAATAGTGTCACTCTAGTTAGCTCTTAGTTATTGGTCAGTTTTAGATTAATCCGAGAATTTTCTAAAATTAGTTTTTTTTTTTCATGAATTTACCTTCTTCCTAATTTAGGGAAAACTCATAATGTCTTTTTAATGACATGCAACTGAAATGCAACTTCTTGAATTCACATGCAACTTTTGAACTTCATGTTCAAGGGTTAACATCAATGACAACCAATCTTTCAACAATTCAATGACAACCAATATTTCAACAACTAATCTTTCAACACAAATTATGCCTTCTGGAGCATAATGATGTGAACATATCTAATGGCCCTTGGTTTCAATATTTGGGAATCAATAGTGACTAATTATACAACCCTAACAAATTCACCAATAGATACGGCCTGGAAAATTTCTACCGAAAATAATGAAAAAGCCATGAATTCCATCTTGTGTAGTTTGTCAGAATCAAAGTTTGTCAATGTAATGCATTGCAAATCGGTAAAGAAAATTTGGGAAAAAATTCAAAACATCTATGAAGGAAATGACAAGGTCAATAAGGATAAGCTCCAAATTCATAGAAGATAGTTTGAGAGTCTGAAAATGAAAGACGAAGAAAATGTTGTAGCCTATCTACTCTTTCTGGATGAGATTGTCAACACCATCAAAGGACTTGGTGAAATGTTTGAAGAATCTATAATTGTACAAAAGGTGTTAAGGTCACTCCCCTTAATATTTGATTCCAAATTTTACGCTACTGAAGAAATGAATTATCTTGAAAAATTAACAAGTGATTAATTGCATGGGATTCTCACTGCATATGAAATGAGAACTGAAAAAGAAAATCCATCAAAGAAAGAAGCAACTTTCAAATCTTCAAATAACACAAAGAAAAAAGAACACAAATCAAGTGATCATTGTTCTAGCTATGAATTAGATGTAGAGGAAGCACACTTTGTGAGAAATCTCAAAAAGGGATCTGGCAAATGCAAAGGTAAGTTTCCCTTTAAATGCTTTAATTATGGAAAAGTATGACATTTTGTTGCTAAGTGTCCATATGCAAAAAATGAAAGTAGTGATGAATAATAATACCATAACATAAAGAAATGAACAAACGTCATCAACACAAAAATAACCACAAATAGGACAAGCATGAAAAGAATAAGAACTCTTATAAGAAGAAGAAGAGCCTCTACAAAATGGGTTAGTGACTCGTCTGAAGAAAGCAGTGAAAGTAGTTTTGATAGTGATAGATAAGAAAATATCTTCATGGTAGTCAAAACAAAGATTGATGAAGATAAAGGGAAAGAAATGATGGATTCAGAAGAAGAGGAAAATGTCGAAATGGATGGGGAAGTAGATCTTGAAGAAGAACTCATGTGAGCCTTAAGAGAAACACAGAAGCTTAGGAAATATAATTTGAAACAAAAGTAGCAGTTGTAGAAACTTGAAGAAGAGGATCATGATTCAAAATCCAAAATGTCACAAAGCCTTGAAGAAACATAAAATATTTTTATGAGCCTAAAGGTTCAACTAGAATAGGAAAGAAGGATAGAAGAAGTGGTGAGAATCCAACTGAAGGAAAATGAAGAAAATTGCGAGAAGCTAAAATCTGAAATTGTTTCCTTAAGAAATGAAATGAAGAAAACAACTATTGAGTCGAAGTTTAAAAAGAGTGTTGAAACCTTAGAAGATATCATCAATTGTCAAAAGTATACATTCATTAAGACTGGTCTTGTCTATGATAAGAGTTATATGACCAACAAA
>JASDQU010509118.1:5289-18682 GCA_032191745.1 Picea mariana | reverse complement strand
GAGACTTCAACCTGTGCAGGACAAGGCATTCCAAATGTTTACAGAGGTTGAAATCCAAGGATCAGAGTTAGAACAGGTCATCATTATAGCAAAACATCACCTAGAAGAGCCATTGAACAATGCAGTAATCCAGAAGTTCACTGAAAAAGAGGCCACAGCAAAGCAGCAAGTCGAAGCAGCTCGAGCCAAGCTTGAGGCATTCGAGGAAGAACTGCTCAGACCTAAGTGATGTGGGACAAGTCACAGGTGAGCATTGGGGGCATGTTGTCCCTTGACCAAGTTTTGGGAGTTTCTTGGTCATGTTGACCTATTTTGGGACTTTGACAGCCTATGAAGGAGGAGCACAAGTCAAAGCGAAGATCATGGGATCTTAGCCCCCTTTTGGGCCCCTTTTTGGGTTTTTGGGAATATGTAACAGGAATGGGATGTCGACCCATGGGTTTACCCATGTTTAGGCCTATTTTGTAATATATAAATAGATGCCTAGGCTAGATAGAGGTAGTAGTGCATCTGTGTGATAGAGGTCGGTGTGCTAAGTGCTATATCTATGTGATCGAAGGATTGTAAGTGCTCTGTGCATACTATTTAAGACTTTTAGGGCTTAGTGCAAGTGATTGTAGAAGGCTTAGTGCTAAGACCTAGCTCGAGGAAGAAGGATCTAGTGAGTTGCGCAGATGTTTTGTCCTGTGCGGAGTAGGGATTTTGATGGCTTTGTGCTTGTAACCGATTAACTGAAGACAATAAAGAAGAAGAGTTGGTGGACGTAGCCTCAGGGTGGGGGTGAACCACGTAAACACTATGTGATGTGCTTTGTGCTTTGTCTTGATGTGCTTACATGTTACATACTATGTGCTATGATATGTTTAGATAGATTTTCTTATGCTTTGTGCTTATGATATGTGAGAATTCTAGATCTGATCTAGATAGTAGTGCTTAGTGTTTGATATTTTCATTATGATATAGTTGTCTGTGCTAAGTGCTTAAATACTGTATAGTAGTGTGAATACTATAAAGTTTTGTCTTATAAGAGAAGTGATTATTGATTGTATATTGAGGAACTAGCGATGCTAAGTTCTCTTGTAAGTTGTATAATCACATATTTGTGTCCCAGCTAAGGTTGCAAACACCTGAGTCTTGCAACCACCCCTGCCTCTACCTCGGGTGAGACTTCATCTGCTTCGCAGGTGTTGCCAAAAGGGCCGGTAGTTAGGGATTTGTTGGTGTGTTGTTGTAGCATTGAACTTTGGGTGTGCCCTTGTGCCAACAATGTACTCAAAAGCTCCATTAGTGATGAAGACAAAAGGAATAAATAAAATGATGTTCGATGGAAAATTGGAATTCCTCCCAAACACAACAAGGATAGATTTAGAATATATTTCCCACCAAGGATGCCTCACATGACTTGGTATCAAAATTATTTATTTGGCTATTTCTATTACAATAATCATTTTAGTCATAAAGCAATAAATTGTAGATCACATGCAATAAAAAATTATATGTGGAACAAAAATAGAAGTACTTATGGGTTCTCAAATAGAAATTACATTTTATTTGCCCCTTTATTTGATTACAATTTTTTATATTATAAGTGCAACAACTATGGGCACATAACACGTTTTTGTAGAAAGGGCATTGTAGAATCTCCTAGACAAAACAAGGAAGTTGATACCCTTTCCAGAAAAAAGAAAGAACCCAGGAAAGTTTGGAAAAGGAAGCACAAGCAAGAAAATAAAAAGGAGGCATTTATGCTTGTGAAAACTGCCCTTTATGCTCAAAACAAAGGAAACAAATGGTACATTGACAGTGGATGCTCAAGTCACATGACAGGGGACAAGAAAAAGTTTCACACTTTGAAGGAAGTAAATGAAGGTAATGTAACATTTGGAGATAATGCTACCACAAGGATAGATGGAAAAGGTACTCTTAGTATTGATAATGGAAATATTAAAAGAGATAATGTCTTGTATGTTGAAGATTTTGAACGCAATCTTCTCAGTGTTAGTCAAATGTGTGATCAAAGACATACTCTCACATTTGATTCTCAAGGCTGTGAGATAAGGAAGAAAGGCTCGGGAAGGTAAGTATTGAATGCATATAGAACATCAAATAATGTATATATCCTCAATGATACCCTAGAATAAAAGTGTTCTATGGGACAAATAGATGAGATTTGGTTATGGCATAGAAGAATGGGCCACATGAACTTCAATAATTTAGTGAAAATCAGCACTCAACAAGCATTCAGAGACATGCCAAAGATTGCTAAACCTTCAAACACTCTTTATAAGTAATGTTAGGATGGAAATTAGACAAGAGAAAGCTTCAAATCAAAGGAGTACTCAACAACAAAGCCATTGGAACCCGTTCATATAGATATTTGTGGGCCTACAAGGACACAAAGTCTACAAGGTAAAAATTACTTCATGTTGCTCATTGGTGATTATTCTAAAATGACATAGGTTACATTCCTAAAAGAAAAATATGAAGCATTTGAGAAGTTCAAAGAATCCAAAGCCTAGGTTGAAAATGAAACTGATTTGAAAATCAAGTGCTTGAGCTTAGATAGAGGAGGTTTGTTTATCTCAAATGAGTTTGAAGAATTTGATGAGACTCATGGAATAAAGAGACTTTTTTCAGCTACAAGAACTACACAACAAAATGGAGTGGTAGAAAGGAAAAAACAAAGCATACAAGAGATGGAAAGAACAATGTTAAATGAAGCCAAGCTATTAGACATGTTTTGGAGAGAAGTAGTCAACATCATCATCTACATTCTGAATAGAGGGAAAATTAGAGTCAACAACAACAAAATACCATATGGATTATGGAAGGCTAGACCAATAACAGTTAAATACTTCAAAAAAATTGGAAGCAAGTGCCACATAAAGATAAATGATGAGGATTTGGGTAAATTTGAATCTAGAGTTGATGAAGGTATCTTTCTTGGTTATTCATCAAGTAGCAAAGCATACAAATGTTACAATACAACATTTCACAAAATCGTAGAGAGTGCAAATGTAAAAGTGGATGAAGCAGGGCATCAGAAGGTGAGAACAAAAGTAAATGTTAAAACAAATTATCCAAGCTGTAAAGAAGAAAAAGAAGAAGGGGAAGAAAATTAAGAAGAAACAGAACGCCAAGATACAAACACACCATCTAGATTTGTCCTAAAGAATCATTCAGAAAATCTAATTCTTGGTCATAAAGATATGAGAGTTCAGACTAGAACGAGACTGACAAGTGCTCCAGAACATGAAAAAATCTCCTTTCTATCTAAAGTAGAGCCTAATAATTTTACAGAATCCAACAAAGATAAACTTTGGATCGATGCTATGGAAGAAGAGCTAAATCAAATTGAGAATAATGAAACATGGGAACTTGTTCCAAGGCCAACATATAAAAATGTGATTGGCACCAAGTGGGTTTTTAGGAACAAGTTAAATGAATATGGACAAGTAATAAGAAATAAAGCAAGATTGGTTTCTAAAGGTTATGCTCATGTTGAAGGTATTGATTTTGAAGAAAAAAATTGCTTGGTTTCAAGACTAGAAGCTATCAAGATATTTTTGGCATTTGTGTGTTTCAAGAAATTCAAATTATATCAAATGGATGTCAAGTCTTCCTTTCTCAATGGAAATTTAGAGGAAGAAGTATACATTGAAAAACCATAAGGATTCTTATTATCAGAAAATAAGGATCATGTGTGCAAATTGAAGAAAGCACTTATGGGCTAAAAAAAGCTCCCAGAGCTTGGTATTCAAGACTTGATAAATATCTACAGCAACTCGGCTTCAAAAGAGGAATTGTTGACAACAATATTTACATCAAGACAATAGGAGAAAATTAGTTGATTGTTGTGGCTTATGTAGATGAAATCATTTTTGGAGGAAGTATAAAACAAATTTGCCAAGACTTTGCAATAGAAACACAAAAGGAAGTTGAGATGTCTATGCATGGTGAATTGTATTCTTTCTTGGATTAAAAATATCTCAATTTGACAAAGGCATATTCATTTCGCAAACCAAGTATATAAAGGAAATGTTGAGGAAATTTAGAATGGAAGATTATACACTGGTCAACACACCCATGGTCACAAGTTGTAAATTGAGAAAAAATGATGAATCTACAGAAGCAAATCAAACATTGTACATGTGAATGATTGGTAGCATACAATATGTGATGATATCAAGGCCATAAATTATGCAAGAAGTAGGATTGGTTGCATGGTTTCAAGCTGCACCAAAAGAAACCCATGTGCAAGCAGTGAAAAGGAAATTCAAATATCTAAAAGGCAACCTAAACTTCGACTTATGGTACTCAAGAAGTGAAGATCTTACTCTAACATCATATACATATGCAGATTGGGTATGCAGTACTAATGATAGGAAAAGCACAAGTGGAGGAGCATTATTTATGGGCAACAGTATACTGTCTTGGTTGAGCAAGAAAATCTTTAGTTTCTCTATCCACTGTATAGGATGAGTATATAGTAGCAACATCATGTTGCACACAATTTCTTTGGATGAAGTAGACATTGAGAGATATTAAGGTAGAATATGATCATCCAATCTCAATAATTTGTGACAACACAAGTACAATAAATATTTCAAAGAATCATGTTATGCACTCGAAAACAAAGCATATTTCAATCAAATATCACTTCTTAAGAGAACAAGTAGCAGAGCAAAATGTCAAGATGGAATATACTACCACCAAAGAAAAAATTGTGGATATTTTCACAAAACCCCTTCCCAAAGAGACATTTGAATATATCATATAGAAATTAAGAGTGATATCCATCTCATCTAGTCACTAAGTGCTTAAGGGGAGCACTCATTTTCCATTGATTTCAAAGCAGGAGAGTTACAAATAAGGGGAGAGTTTCAAACAGAAGGATATTTGCAAACAAGAAGAGAGTTGTAGACATGGGGATAATTCTTTCTATTCATGGGAGATTTGTAGACAGGGGGAGAATTCTTTCTATTCCTAGTGGACTATGTGTTTCGTTGCAATATTTCCATCAATGACAAAGGGGGAGATTGTTGGAATTGTTGTCATTAATGTCAAAGGACTTATATCATGTAAGTATTCAAATATAATTATCACATGAAAAATGTGATTTTATGTAAAAAGGTGAATTGAAACTGAAGTTACATGTATCTCATGAAAAAGGTGACTTTACATAAAAAGGTGAATTCAAAATGAAGTTACATGAAAAAGGTGACTTTATGTAAAAATTTGAATTCAAAATGAAGTTACGTGAAAAAAGGTGACTTTATATTAAAAGATGAACTCAAAATAAAAAAATGAAGTTACATGAAAAAGGAGTATTAAAAAATGAATTTACGTAAAGAAGTCAAAAAGTAAAACGGTATTTTCCCATGGTATTTTGAAAAGTGAATTAAAAAGAGGGGAAATTAATTATTTAATTAATGAACATCGTGTCTTTTTGAAAAAACATGACTCTTCATGTAGGGTTGTGATAAAGTATAAAAGGAGAAGAGTAATGTGAGAAAATGTGCGGGTGAAAATGTAATATTCTTACGAATAACATTTAAAGAAGTGAGAGGAGTGACAATTGAATATCATTTGAGGAGTGACGATTGAATATCATTTAAGGAGCGATAATTAAAAATTATCAAATATCATATATGGTGTTCTATCAAGTAGATATGGAATTCTAGCAAGTAGATCTCGTGTTCTAGAAATTATATATGGAATTCTAGCAAACTAAACCTGTAAATGAATATCTAAGGCAGAAGTAGTAGAAGAAGCAAGAATATCTAGTGAAGGAAGATCTAAGACAAAAGTAGCAGAAGAAGTAAGAATATATAGTGAAGGCAGAGCTAAGGTAAAAGCAACGAGCAGACCTGGTGAAGACAGAAGCAACAAGAAGACCTGTGAAGGAAGAAACAATCAACATTATGAACTAAGCCTTATCATGTACAAACATCAGTTGGATTTATTTTTATCATCATTGCGTTGATAAGGCCAGAACCTTGATCCTTACTAAGCTCTCCCTCATCAAGAAGTAGATTCACATTTTCTTATTGTTGCCTAGAGGTCTGAAGCTCCCAAGGCTATTGGATCCACCTTTCCTACAGGCCTGTCCCCGAGCCTCTTTGGATTGATATATACTGAGTTCCTCTTTCAGCCTTCCCTCTCTTAGAAAACTCAGGATAAAGGCATATTTAGCTTCATGGATGCAGGACCTTGTCATGTCATCTCCCTATGCTTACTCGTTATTTTTTGTAATCGGTTTCATGCATTATGGTCTGACGTGGGAGCCTATTCCTTGATTTGATCGTATTCCCTCTCTTTGAAATCTTATTAGGTCTTCCCTCTGATATGTTCAACTTGACTGGATTGACATGTATCGTGCACTCGATTGGATTCAATCTCCTTTTATCATATGAGTCGCTATTGGTGACATTAATATGTCTCATTATGTGACATCTTTTCCCTTGGTCACTTTCCATTTTTCACATATGAATTTGAATGATTGTAGTCTTCAAACGACATATCGTACTCGACTTGACACCTGGCTACTTGAAATCTACATGGTATACTTTGTTCCTATTTTTGGCCCTAAGGTGAAGAACCCTGAAGGGTGTGGAGCCCCAACTGTCATGGAACCCTAACTCGTGTATAACTTGGCCTCGTTTTCCTAATTTTTATTTCTATTTTTGTACATGATTTGTATATTTTTATTTTATTTTTAAATTTGTTTATTTATTTCTTTTTGTTTTTATTTATTATTTTGTATTTATTTATTTTCATTTGTGTTTTGACCTTGGTTTTGTAAAACCATGTGGTTTTGAATGCACATGGTAATTTCCCATGGTTTTCCCCAAAGTTACCCTTGATGTTATGTTTTACATGGGAAAAATCAAGTTTACATTAGAAATGTTTTTACATGGGTCAAATTAATTTTACATGAGTAAACTAGTAGTTACATGGCCTGTTTTTCATAAACCCTAATGTATAATATGTACATTCTCATTCTTTTTCCATACCCTTTAAAATTAGGAACAATTTGACTTTTTGGTTTTTATGTATATATATTCATTTATTTCTTATGTTTTATTTATTTTCCATTTTAATTTAATTTTTATTTTTCCCATTTATCCCCTAAGTCCTAGATTGTATATTTTCATTTTATTTTTCTTATTTAATTTATCTTTTTCATCATTTTCCCCCACTCATTAAAATTCAACGTAACATTTCATGGGACTTCTTTCCATGATTCTTCCCATTGATCTTCATCTTCACTTCATGGTAAATTCCATTGGGAAATACCATTAAGACACACCTCCTATCTTCTTGGAATCCCCTCCTCCCAAATACCTCGGAAAGATCGCATAATTATATATTAATATTTCCAAAGGAGTTAGGCTTTGGGATTCTTTTAATTTTTTTATTTAGAACCATATCCATCAGAATGTGGTGTGTTCTATTCCATTGAAACGAGCCCGTCAGAGCTCACCTACCACTCCTTAAGCTTGACCTATGACTATTAGACTCTGATATTAGACCATCAAAGAACTGTGTTATCGAAGATCATGGATCCATAGGAGTGTATAACCATGACTTACCTTCACCTTCCAACCCAAGGACCCTGATGAGCCATCGGTAGGAGTATTATTATATTACATTAATTTTATCACCCATCGGAACCAGACTTCATTAGAATGAGGTAAGTGATGCAAGATCAAATTCGGTAGGTTGTTTATGCTACCAACAATCTCCACTTACCCAAAACTTATTCCTCGTTGTTAGCTACAAGAAAGTCAAATTCCTATAACTATGAACAGAAAACCACTTATGTTTAGATTCTCAAGTTCTTCTATGTTCCTGCACTTACATATTATAAATATACATCCTCATCCTATCACTCTGCATATAATTCACTTATGCATTCTATAACCTGATCTAAATGTGAGTATACAATTTTTTTTGTTCCTATCATGAGTTGGGCACAATTCACATATTATATTTATCGTATACTATGTGCATTACCAACAAACCATACTACAGATTTTTATACGAACACTTAAAAATTTCCACCATCCACAATTCTTCCAAGCTGGGTGTATTCGCTATCTATTCCATTCTTTCAATACAAGCAATTATGTTTCATATTGAATGAGGAAAACAAAATATTTGTTTTTCTAACCACAGACACAACAGCTCTGTCATTGTAGTGCCATTTCCAATGCAATTGAAGATAAAATACACAATCTTTCCAAAACAACGTCCTTACTGGAGCGATTTCCTTTAACCTCTTAATGATGTTCTTTCAAATCCGTGAGCTTCTTCACAAACTCTGAGCATGATCCCTGGATTGTCTTGCAATATAGATTGACAATGGTTTTCACCATTTCTTTGAGTTATAACCACACTCTTCTGGATATCCACATGGATATTTTTCCAATAGGTTTTGTTGGACTATACCATTGATCTCATACAGTAGAGTAGCTCAACGTCCCAAATGTTTAATCACTCTCCTTTCTTCAATCAGTGTTTTGATTTATTGGAAAATAGATGGAAATTTCTTACCACGCATTTAACCACATCTTGGTATTCAAATGTGGATCTCAATTCTTATAGAATCATATCCCATTGGCAACTCCTTTAAATAGAATTCCCAAAACTTAAATTATTCATAAATTGATAAAAATAAAATACCAGTTGATCCAAACCCTCTTTCCTTTCTTCAGATCTTCAAATGGATCCTTACATAGAGTCTTAATTTCTTGAACTTCTAGGATGTTTCCTCTAAATGGCCTTCATGATCATTTGCTAGAGAATTTGATTCTCCTCACATCGAATTACAGTTCCAAACAGTTGGTTGAACACCATGCAGAGAACTTAATTTGGAATTAATGTCATCGACGCAACCTTTGACATCAAATCCACAGTTCGATTTACTCAATAGGATTAAACCATTTTCAAAGGAATCACCTATTCATGTAGTCACTAACTGTTGGAAATTACCCAATCATCAACCCCTGCACTCATATTCATTTCTGGAATTACATGCAATTTTCATATTATACAATTGTGCTCAATCAATTTGCCATTACACTCAACAGAGTCAGTCAATTTCATGATCAATCCATAGACAAAGATGTATCACAGACATAGAATCCTTTTAATATGATTTCAATAATTAAATTCAAATACACAGAATTTCATGCCCTGATACACAATATGGGCGTACTCTACCATGGCCTCTTTCTTCCTACCACTCGATTTATGTCTTCATATGCCTCCTCTAATTTCCCGTAGGCTTGAAATGAATATAATTTAGTAAATAAAACAGAATTTGTGTAGATCCAAGAAACTTGCTAACTAATCCTAAAATCACTCCAACTATCCGTAAGATCTCTAGATCTTTTCTATCCCTCAAATTCTTCCTAACAAGACAGACTCGTTAAATGACATAATCCAAACAACTCATTCCTATATTGTATACTTCTAGAACTACTTGGAAACTTGAATAACTACAATAATTCATTAAGGAATTAAGATTACTTATCAAATGCCAAGACCCCTCCTTGGGCTGATCAATAATACAATTTTTTTTAGCGAAAATGCTCCTGCATCAGACTCCCAAAGTAGAAAAATTTCATGACCTCTTGGTCATGTTTCTTCAATGATTGAATCCTCCAGGATCCCAAACCTTATGTTGGAACTATTCATTCATCCATTTATGTTGTTGTCGGCTACTATTGTTTTCTTCAATTCTCCAGGCTTCCAAATTTTATGTTATTGTTTTCCACTTTCTTTACTGATGCAAATCCTTTAAGTCAGTTGTATATCATTGTTGGTTGTCCTTATCTTCTTTTTGTATCCTCTCTTAGACATCCCTTTCATCAACATCCACATCTTGTCAATTTCGTTATCTACCTTTGTCTGTGGTTGAAACTTGCTACTATCGTCCTTCACTTGTTGTTGCATGTCCTTTTGCATAAGAGTTATAAAACTCTTATTCAATTATGGTTCACACACTTGCTCTACAATCTGTTGATCATGCCTTGCAGCTTCATCCACCTTGATGTCTTTCAAGACAACTCTCTCTTCTTCCAGTTCTAATTTTGTATGTTGAATATGCACCTTTGGATCTATTAACCTTTCTTTTACGAAATTCCATTCCTTACCTAAATCAGTAAAATAAACTTGAATTGGATTTGCAAAATCCATGCAATGTTCATCACTTGTGTCCTTTGTCGGTCATTCCTCTAAGAACCTCATATCTTCCTCAAAATTTTCCAACATCAACTTTGAATGTTGTCTTTGAGGTTTAATTTCATCTCTAGGAAATATTTTGTATTTTATCTCCCTAATTACAACTTCATGTTCATCATCTCCTTCTGTACCTGCAAACATATAATTAATTTGACAAAAAAAAATCATCTTTGTCTTCTTAGATTAGGTACGTGTGAACATTTCCCATCATTGGTTGTAATTCTTCCATCTATCTCAGATTTTCTCAGTAACTCTTCCAATAATTTGTTCTCTTCATCACATTTCATGAGAATTGCATATGAATGTTGTTCTTCATCTTTGTCCTTCTTTTGGCTATCTTCATGAGCCAACTGTGTACTCGTGTATTAGTTTTTCTCCTACACAAGATAGGTTAGAAGTAGTTGTAGTTAGTTTGATAACATCTTGGTGCAACAGAATTAAACCACACTATACACACTATGCAAAGTAAGGGACACAGAGGATATGTGTGATACAAGCCCCCAAAGGGGAAATTTTATTAAATAATCATTCCCCAATGTTTCCCTAGATTATAAATGATCCCTTTATATAATGTGAGGTGACCATAACAAATACATCATAATTTGGAAATTAATTCAATTATTTCCAACAATATCTCACTAACTATCTCCTATTATCTCTCCACAATCTCTCCATGATTTTCTCAACGATCTTCATCCTTATATTCACTGAATTCTATCTATCTCTTATTCCTACGTAGATTTTCTAGAATAATTCTACCACATTACAATAATCATATTATTAATCATTACAAGTAGAAATTATTCCTTCATGTCCCTTAAATGAGTATTCTTCATTAAACTAGTATCTTTTCCATCTTTGCCTTTATCATCCTGTCAAGTTTTATTTTCTTTGGTATTCTTTCATCTTGTACCTACAAGACAATAACATTGTTGAATTCCTTATAAAATACTATCCATCCACTGGAATACATGGGTTTCCAGTCGTTGTATCCACTGGTTCTCTAGGAAACTCTTTCTTGTACATGATTCATCAATCATTCTTCCATCATGAATCTTCATACATGTACCTTTTATTCCCCTATATCATCATCATCCTCCTAGGTTTCTAGCTTACCCATAACCCTGTTATCAATACTCCTTCATCATAGTTTGTTTTTGTTAGATGTAGGTTTAGAATTAATTAGAACTCTTTGGGGGACCTTCATTGTCTTTCCTCTTTTTCTTCTTTTAATTCTTAGTGCCAACCAGGCCCACATACTAGTCGAAAATGCTACACCAAACAAGAGTAGGTATAATTGGGACCTACCATCAAGAAATCTCCCTTGCCTCCTTAACAGACCATTTGGACCCGTCAACAGAAATGGTGCTAGAAAGATGGTCAAATGACAAGCTAAGACTGTGGAGTCATTCTTGTTCATTTTTATTTATTTATTAATGTCTCCATCCCATATCCCTTTATGGCCGAGATGTTTTTCTAGTATTATACCTCTTAAAACTCCTATAAATATTTTTTGTCTCTTGTCTCAATTTAAATTTGATGGCGAGGGTGAAATCTCTACATCTGACCATGCTTTTTCAGTTTTGGAAATTTTGTGTTTCTCATAATATTACTAATGAAAGTGTCATTTGTAGGATGTTCACTCTCACTTTCGCAGACCAGATCAAGAGTTGGTGTGAGACTTTGTTGGTTGTTTCTATTCACACATGGGAGCCATTTATGCGTCAATTTTCGCATGCTTTTGATAATTATGATTATGATTATTTGTGTACATAGATATCAAAGCTTAGGAAGAAAAAAGATGAATCCCTTGAAGATTTTCTTATTAGATTTATGCATCTATACTATAGATTTCCTTTGGATGATAGGTACTATGTCGATTATTTGATTCTCCATTTAATTTCTCTTACTAATGAAACATATCAGCTAGTGGATGAAGATTCTAAAACATGTCTTAATGTACCCTTACATGTTGATTTGGATTCACATGAAAATGTTGAAAATGTTAAGGATTTAGTTGGAGTCCATATGTCTGGATCTTTCTTTACTATGGGAGATATATATTAGAGAGAGAATTATTTTTTGAAAGAAACATATGTATCCTCCCACCACTCCATCCCCCATTTCTTTCCTTGTGATGAAAAATTTACCCCTTGTGTTGTAAATTCAAGTTCATATTTTTTTGTAGTTGACCAAGAGGAGGGTTGTTCTGCTGATAATGGTACATTTAAGGTCACACTGATGGTTATGTCAGGTTCTCATTATCCTATCTCATATTTTCCATCACAAGAAATCGAGGAGGAAGTTATGGAGAAAGACATGAATGTTGATCAATCTATTAATAAAGAAAAATTGGACACTCATATCATGATGCCTTCCTCACCAATGGATAAAGTGGAATTAATTTATGTTTATTTGGATAGTTCTGCTATTATAAATTCTCCTAGTTTAACTAAGTTAGATCAAGAATGTTTTCCTATTGTTTGTGATTCATTTATTGAACCTTCTTGTTCTAAGAATTCTTTTGATTTTCTCCTTTGTTCTAACTATGAGCATGTTTTGAAAGATATTTTAGATTCTCATATTGTGCAGAAGAAAAATAACAACGCTAATATTTTCAATCAAGGAGAAGAAGTTAACATACATGACATACCTCTTTTATCACACCAATCCACTTTTTTCTTGAAAGAGGAAAACCATGTTGAGGAAGAACATGTTGATTGTGAAACCATTCCTAGTGTGGAGCCTATTGATTCACAGACAGTCACCAATGTTCTTAAGGAGTAGGAACTACCATTCAAAGAGTCACTTTTTGAAAATGTTGCTTGTTCAATAGAGGATTTTCATTCTCTTAATTCTTCTACTTACTATTTTTTGTAACATGATCTCTTTAATGGTTTGATATTTCAGGAAGCCACCCATTGTCCTATTCAAATAAACTCAATGGGGCCGACCCATTTTGAAGTATTTGATGGTGGTAATGTGCATATGGAAGATAGAGAGGATAATACATATTCCCATTAACTTAGTACAACTATGCCTTATCAACCTTTTTCATGGGGTGAAAGAAATGGTGTAGCATATGTATATCAAACGATGTATTCTTCTTTTTCATCTTCATTTTTTATCAATAGAGAATCTT
>JASDQU010509117.1:62269-75745 GCA_032191745.1 Picea mariana | reverse complement strand
AATTGATGGTTAAAATTGTAATATGGAGCTGTTATGGACAAAATCTAAAAAGCCATTTAGAATGTAAATTTTTTGTTAACTTATTGATTTAATAAGAATTAGTTTAAACCTTACCATTTTAGTTATTATTTTTAGGTTAATTTTGTTTGAAATACAGTTAGAAATTGTTAGAATAACATATTTTAGTTGTTAAATTTACATAATTTAAGTGTTTCAAGATTTTTCAGAGAAGATTTTTCAGAGAACTGAATTTATTTATACATGCAATTTAAGTATGAAAAATGCAGTAGGTTAAACGTTATACCAAATGATGATTTTTTCAGTAGATATTTGGTCGAAATCCTGTGAGAAATTGTTGAATTGGTAGATTTGAGTGGTTATTTTTGTATAATCTTAATATCCCATGGATTTTTCAGCATACTGAATCCATTTCTGTTTTCAGAAATGAATTTTGAACAACAAAAAAATTTATATTACCAAATTCCAATGAAAAAAACCATTCAATAAAACAACTATACAAAGCCTTAAATAAGTCTGAGATGGAAAAATTTAATGATTGATCTACGGACGTTTTCCAATGACTGTTGTATATCTCAGTGTCTACTGTTCTCGCAACGCCTCTTTGACACACGAACAGTGTAAAAGAGTGTCAATAGGCCACGTGGTTCTCTATCATTATGGTCTACCACCACTGCGCTCTGATTTACAATTGTGTAAGTAACAGGTATCCTTGGTGAGAATCCACTGTCATATTGAAATAGAAAAAGAAATACATCTATGATGTGGAGAAATAATGAAGTAGAAAAAATATCCATCTATGATATGGAGACGTTACACATCAGCTGAACATATATATTCATGAACTCTACATTGTTGAGCTCATAATCTTTGCCCAAAAGATAATTAAAATTAAAAAGATTTTATTTTCAGATTCTTATTGAGAATCCAAAAGACATTAAAGAAGATTTTAGTTTCATATTCTTGTTGAGAATCCAAAAGAATTTACAGTAAGAAGATTTTACTTTTAAATTTCCTGTAATYCAAATAATTTARAYTTATAGAKAATTGCACYATGATCTAGGTTTCTTTCATGGTAGAACTTACCTTTAAACGTTTTTTGACCATTTTAAATATAGCCAAAAGAGGAAACTTCTCCACCAATTTTTTTTTTCTAACGAGTTTTGAGTTTTCTTCCGTGCATATTTTTTTCAGTTTTGGCAAAACTTTTAGAAACAAAAATCAAGGTTCTTTCATTGCAATTGCTGGAGGCTGATCCACTCGTGAATCCGAGTACACATACGTTGTGAGTCGTATGATAACCCAAGAGAAATCATAAACCCAAGTACAACCACCTGGTATGATATACCAGAGAAGAATTTCAGTAAAATGCAATTCTTTTATTCTGCCCTATAGATCATTTACGATTTCTAAAAATATTGTATTCCATTTCAGGAGTTACTAACTTGTGAGAAAATCAACCGTTTTATCGTTTGGATCCAAAATCCAATTTTGCTCCCGTGGTCTCCAATCAAACCTATTATGTCCGTTATATATTTATTTAATTCTGTTTTGCTACGATAATCCTTCAATATGTCTCTCTCCTTATTTTCTTAGTTCAATCATCTTTGCCAAATTTTAGATTCAGTTTACCAGCTTGTGACAGCAATCATTTACAATTTTGTGTGAAGGGAGAGATCTTGAAGAAATTGCCCCGTCTATCGTTTCATTTATCATATATGTTCAAATTTGGCATTTGATGATTATGGATATGAGTAAAGTTGTAGTTTAAAAGTTATAATATTAGTAGTGTAAACGTTAAGTTTTTTAGCTATTTTTTGGGGAATATTTATTCGAAATCTGACAAAAAATTGTTAGATTTTCAGATTTGAGTGATTATTTTTGTATAATAGGAGTGTCTCATGAGTTTTATAGCATGCAAAATCTATTTCAACATTCAGAATTGAATTTTAAACAACTAAAAATAATGATTTTGTGCAGATTTAAGTCCCATTCCAGCAAAAAAAAAAACTATTTAGTAGAATAGTTCTCAACTCCTATGTTAACTTTTGCATTTGGATGATTATGTATATAAATCAAGTTGTAGTTTAAAATTAAATTTTTTGGGTCACTCAATTTTTTATTTTAAATTTAGTCAAAATTATTTTGGATATATGAATCAAATTGTCCTTTAAAAGTTGTAAGGGTTAATTTTTTGGGGTCACTCAATTTTTTTTTTTTTTTAATTGGTTAAAATTATTTTGGATTGATAACATTGTAAATATCAATTTTTCATATTGCAAAATCCATTTATATTAAATGTATTAAAAAACATTAATTTTTTTTTTTTACATTTCAATAATAAAAAATTCCAATTTTAACAAAAATTTTATATCAATTTTTTTTTAAACTCATCTTTTAATCTTATTAAATATTTTCATTTATTAAATAAAAATAAATAATTATTTTAGACATGGATCTTTATCAATTGAGGTTTGATATCTTATCTAAGTTAAAATGAATCTAAAGTATGATGTTATAGTTATGTGAAAATGTGAAGTTTTGTAAGATAAACATAAATATTGCAAAGAATAAAAGCCTAACAACACAATCTATGAAACCACAACACCAAAATAATATTTTTATTGATAGGAAATAATGTTCACTTGTGTTTTAAAGGGGGTAGCCTCCAACAAAGCACTGCTCTATTACAATAATTATCAAGACAAAGACTTATCATGCCCTCGACTCCTATTTATACTTAATCTATCTACCAAAAGAACAATCTAGAGGAAGATTTTCTAGAAGCTAAAGCTTTTATTAGGTCTTCTTACATTTGAATTATTCTTTCTTATTATTAGGCCTTATTAATATTGATTTTTATTACATGGTGTTCCTAAACCTTTAGGTTTGGAGGTTGAACTACCACGAAGCTTGCAATATAGGTTTAGTGCAAAGAATGGGTGAGCATTCTTAGGAATGCATGCACGTTCTTAGGAATAGAGTTTTTAAAGAGTCTCCGAGAACGATTTGTGGTCATTGTGCACAAACTGTGCTTGTGTTTCTACTCTCATTGAGCGAATAGAGGAGCTAGAGAGGAGCTAGGGAGGAAGGATCTTGTGCACAAACCGTGCTTGTGTTTCTACTCTCATTTAGCGAATAGAGGAGCTAGAGAGGAGCTAGGGAGGAAGGATCTTGCCACCGTGTCTAGGTATGTTTGATTTATCTTATTTTTAGCCCAATTTAGTTAATTCCAATTTAGTTTTTTGCTTCCAAGAATCTAAATTAAAAAAAAAAAAATGTAATTTTGTATTTTAATTAAAAAACCAACCTAGTTTACATGCCATGGTTTGTAAATTGTAGCATATATAATAAAATGGAACCCCAAAACAATGAAAATTATTCAAAAGAAAACCAAGAAAATCAAAACCCCAACCCACCACAACCACCCAATGTAAACAGTGAAATTGATGAGGGGTTGGTTATATTAAGAACGCTTGAGGAAAAATTAAGGGACACTAGAGAGCCTAGCAAAGTCTCCTTGACCACTTCTTTGGACATCATTGTGAAGTCCATTGTAAGTACCCAATGGAAATTGACCTCTATTTCTAATTATAGGGCAAGCATGTATGAGTACTACACCACTGGTTTGGATAGAAACCAAGTCAAAGACCTCGCCATTTCAAAACCACAATTATTGTGTAATTTTAGGGATCCTAGAACTGGACAAGAACTACCATTGAACAAGAACACATCTCGATTGACCGGTGCATCCATATCCAGATTAGTCAAAATTGGATGGATATGTGGTATATGGTTTTTGATAAAGCTCCCTACAATAACATGGAGATGCCCTTATATTTTCTGAGAAAATTATGGGTTGAGTTTATTTTGGGTAAGCATGTCAACTACTTTGACATTGAAGATTTCCATGGGGTGGTTCTAGGGTCCACACAAGTCTGAGAGCATGTCATGCATGACCCCGTGTTAGGTCCTTCTACCCATAGGCGAAGGCCTGACCCCCCTACCCAACATCCTTTTGATGAACAAATGGAAGGATGTGCTTTTTCCAAGGGTGACTCATTGTGCTGCCAATAAAAAGAAAATACTTTTCCCTTCCTCTTTTGGGGGTATATTTGATTTTTTTGTCTTTTTCAATAATCGTGGAAAAAGAATAAAAGAATGCTAAGTTACAAAGGAGGAACGAGTGTCGCAAACATACTAGTTCTAGGTGCAAGGACAAGACTAATGTTCAGAGCAAATACACTAGGAAAAATCCCTCTCGGGGTCAAGGTGTCAAAACGCAAAGGCACAGTGCTACAAGGCTTACGTTATGAGGCATCCTTCAGATGGTTCAGTTGAGAGCAACATGGAGCCAACATTAGGCCAAAGACACAGGAATTCAAATGTGGTTAACAAGACACAATGATAACATCCTTCGATGTAAGTTTAACGAGCCCAGAGAAGGTAAGCTCGACGTTTTTTTCATTTTTAGAGAGTCTGAAAAAATGTAAAAGGAGACTCCATTGGGGTACCTTTTTTGAAGGTAGTCTAATCAGCTCGAAAAAGGGGTAAACTAGCACTGAAAAGATGTCTATTCAAAACCATTTAACAAGTGTGATAAAAACAAGATCACTCCGCAATTTTTTCATTTTTAAGTAGTCTAAAAAAATCTTAACTATGGACTCTATTAGGAATTTTCTTCTAGACCATTTTAACGAGTGTGAAAGAATAAGGTCACTTGACGATCTTTTCAATTTTAGGGAGTCTGAAAATAGCTTAACTATGGACTCCGTGGGGGTTCCTTTTTGGTAAATTTAATCCCTCAGGCCCGAAAAAGGGTTAAAATTATACCTGAGAATACTCTTCTAGAGAATCGAGGCTCCTAGAGTATACCTTTGTTCGTACAGTTGACCATCCAGACTGAAGAAGGGGTAAACTACCGACGGAAAAACGTGACTTCAAATTTTAGTTTAGCGAGCGTGAACATCAACAAGATCGCTCGACAATATTTTCACATTTAGAGGGTCTGAAAAGAGCTTAAAAGAAGACCCGTTAAGTTTTGGGAGTCCCAAGGGTGAGGTCAAGAGTGATAAGGAATCATGCAAATGAGGCTGAAACTCGTAATCAGGAAAAAATAGTAAGGACTCCCAGACCTATAGTCGTTAGTGACAGCATGGACACCAAAATGAAACCAAGATCTACCTAGGGAATTCATGTTAAGGTAGGCTCTACCACTAAAGTACAACACTCCTAAAGAAGCAATTATGGTTCTGTGTCACAACTCGGTGGGATCGATCCTATGGAAAAGAAGAAAAGACAACAAGATGCAAAAAGTGGAGGTGGAATCCTATCTTAAATGCAACGAGTTGGAAAAAATGGCTTTTTACCAAAGGACCTTCAAAATGACCCAAAACTCCAAAAAGTTTCCCAATACCCAAAGAACACTTCTCGTGACAATCCAAAGAAAACTCCTGAACCATACTATATGATTTTCAGTTTAGAAAAAATGACAAAAGGGTGCAAAAATTGACAAAAAGAGGCCAAAAAGACTATAAATAGAAGTTGGCAGCTCATTATCACTATTGCTAATTGAGAAATTGACTAAAATCCAAAACTACCCCTTTGTGAAAAGAGTTGATTACGGGAGACTTAGTGGAGGAAACAACCATCCGCTTGGACCAAGTAATTATACACTACCCCCTCTTGCAATTTAATTCTTTCTTTATGCATTTAAGTTCATTTTTTGGAGGGGCATCGACCTTTAAAAGGTCATCCCTATGACCACGCAGGTTGTCCTATGATAGCCTGAGTGTACATGCGGGCTGCCTTATGATAGCTCGAGTGTACATGCTACTGTGAGCACTACAGCCTGCGTGGACCTTCCATTTAGTGTAAAAAAATTAAAAAAAACAAGAGTTAACCCTCATGAACTTTGTCTATTTGTAGGATGTATGTTCACTGGAGAGAAAGAGAGCATGAATGTTGATGTGTTGGTTGATGAGGACTTTGATGCTCTTGCTGCATTGTTGCAGTGTGGTTTGTTAAATTTTTTCCAATGTCTTTCAAGCAGGCACAACCTAGGCTATTGAATGCCTTGGTGGATCATTGGCATCTCGACGCAGAGGCCTTTATGCTAGAGGGGCAGTTGTTGGCTCCAATGATAGAGGATATATACTTTATCACTAGCCTCTCATGGAGAGGGAAACCAATCAATTTTCATACATTTCCCTCCGGGCCTCACAACATATCAGAGTTGATTGGACTCCATTGTGAAGCCAACATTGATAGAACGAGCTCGCAGGTGCCGATAAGAGAGATCTCCAACTTATCAATGAAAGTGATAGTGTTTCTCATTGGGCAGATTACTGGGTCTGTGTCTTTGCATCAGGCTTCCCGTGCGCACATGAATTGTGCAGTTGAGTTCTTAAATGCACAAATATTTGACTAGAGCACCACATTACTGGATTGTATGAAGAGGCAACTAACAGAGTGTTGAATGCAGAATCAGAGGAATTCCGGGTTTGGGAGGATTCTTTGTGCTTTCTTCTTTGATAGAGTTCCCAGTTTCAGTCCTAGAGAGGTGATACAAGGGCACCAGGCCTCTAGCCCCGCGTTATGCAGATGGGCGACGTTGTTGCTACGACAAGGGGGGGAAGGACCATTGAAGCCTTTGACGACAATTTTTTTGCTTGGTGAGCGCAACAGATTCCGGTCATAGAGGACTACCCCTATGCCAGAATTGACTTCTCCCTGAGATACCAGTACCTCCTGGCGAGGAGCGAGGAGAGATGGGTAAGCTTTTTTTTTNGTTTTTATACACCAGAGTATCTGACAGATCTATGTCTGTTATGTGCAGATGTGGGGCCAGTGCGACCAATGGACTTTGTAAGGAACATGCGACATCCTCGACCAGAGGCCACCCTAGTCACAGCCGGCAAACCAGCAGTAGCAGGAGGACCTCCAGTCGGTGAGGCTGAGAGAGTTTTGAGACAAGTAGAGAGAAACTTTACCTTGCTCACTCGCACATTCCACATGGAAAATATCGAGGATATGCTATCATCTATGCAGCCTCATGTAGTGGGGTCACCACAGACGTGGATCTGACTTTTTCAACATTTGACAAACACTGTTGACCATTATAACAGGGCCAACAGGCCCCGTCCTTATTTAGGCTTGAATTTTCACGTGCCGAGGGCACTATCTGTATATTTTGAGGGCATAAGCCCCATGACTCATTACTAGACGTATCTTTGAGGCGCTTGTGCCCACGCATGTACTCTAATATTTTTGATATTATATATGGATTTTTATGTGTTTATGGACTACATTTATTTTATCAATGTATTTACATGTGTGTGTGTGTACTTTTCTTTGCATGTGTGCAATATGCCAATTTAATACATGATTAGCTAGGGCGTATGTAACTTGATTCAATCTCCTAGGAACATGGACATATGTAATGTAATCAAAGCTTTTTTCTAAGAGACATACCCTAAGGAACCGTCGGTGTAGAGTAGGATCATAAATGCAGTACACTCCATTTAACTGAGACACAACCAGTTGAGTGTCTAAATATACCTGAAGAAAAGAAATACCATGCGACAAAGCATCACGCAACAACTCTAGAACTGCACTATATTCTGTAACATTGTTTGTGTTGTCACCTAAATAGATACCTCCTGAAGATACCAACTGGCCTTGAGGTGTGTAAATTACCTAAGTTGCGGAAGCAAGCCTCCGAGTGTGTTGGCTAGCGCCATCCGTAAGCCCAACGAACACCTCCGATTCACTTGACATATGCCATAGTGAAAAAGACGACATCAAAAAGACACGTCCATAAAACCAAAAGGGTGAAGACTAAAAGCAAAAATGTACAGGAACTATAGATATGTTACAAAAAGTTATCCAAGGTGAACTACCTATGAGTAATACTTCTTGAGGTAGAGCCCATTTCTAGGCTCTGCCAAAGAATTTCCCTCAAAGTCTACCAGATGACAAGTGCCATTTTTTAGAACCTCTTTTACGATGAAAGGTTTGAACCACATGGGTTCGAACTTGCCTGCCCCCAGGGGGTCCTTATCTTGGTCATAGACCAGGACAAGGTCGCCTTCTGAGAAAATACGAGGACAAACGGACCGATCATATTGACACTTGACTTTTTGTTTGTGAGCCTCGTTGGCCAAGGCTACATCCCGACGCTACTCATTGAGCTGCTCAAGGTATAATAAACGCTCTTCAAGCAGTGAAGTGTCTGGCAACAATTGTACTACCAACTTGAGAGACGGGATTTGGCACTCTATAGACAAGACTTCTTCCAGCTCGTAAACAAGTTGAAAAGGTGAGAAACTAGTTGCAGTCTTAACAGACGTTCAGTAGGCCCATAATGCTGAGTATAACATCAAATGCCAATTTGACTTGGACGAATTGATCATTCGCTGTAGGATGGTCTTAAGATATTTATTGACATCTTCCACATAACCATTCTCTTGAGAGTAGTAGGGTGACGAATGTTCTTGCCTCAACCCAAGATTTGATGTTAACTCAGTCATCATTTTATTCTGAAAGTGACTTCCATGGTCAGTGACAATCTCTCTCGGGACACCGAACCATGCTATAATCTGGTTAAACAAAAAGAGGAAGGCAATATTGCCATCATCTTTGAACGTTGGCATAGCTTCAACTCACTTGATGAAGTAGTCTACTGCTACAATGATATAATGATGCCCCCTTGTCGAAGGAGGGTTGCAGGTAGTGTAATCAATCCCCCACTTGGTGAAGGAGCCAACGATGATGAAGGGAAACATGGGAGCGGGATGTGCCCTCATCTTCCGTGAGAATATTTGACATGGGTGGCACTTCTTGACTGATGCGATACAATCTTTGATTATTGTCGGCAAGAAGTAACCGACCCGTAGAATATTTTGGGTTGTCTCCAACCCAAACAAATGACCTCCACATGCTCTAATATGGAAATTGTTAAGTACGATTTCCGCTTCTTCATGAGTGAGGCACCGACGAAGGATGCAATCTACACCTCAAAAATACAAAGTATCTTCGAGTATGAGATAGTTCTTGGCCTGATGGCATATACGACAATGCTCATCACGAGAAGTAGAGGCAGGGCACTTCAAAGTTCGGAGATAGACAAGTATATCTCCATACTAGGGGTCCGAAGATGCTATCAAAAACATGTCTCCTTGAATAGGTGACTCTTCAGGCATAACATCACCTGACTCGACCAGAATTTGCGAGATGAGTTCCACAAAGGCCAGTGACTTTTTGGATTTTGCCGAAATGAAATCTAAGTCAAATTCCTAGAGGAAAACTATCCATCTACTGATCTTTCCGTTGATTACTCGTTGTGTCAACACGTATTGAAACAGATTCACAATGGTAATGATGGTGGTCTTGCGAAACAAAATATAATGACGAAACCATTGGACATCATGACCTGTTTCCAACGGAAGTTTTTCAATGTGAGAATAATTGAGTTCCAGTCCAACCAGGGCTCGTCTTAGGTAATAAATAACATATTGTAAGAGAAAATCATCCTTCTGAACTAATACCATACCGATGGTCGACTCTGCTGCATCCAAGTACAATAAGAAATCTGTGTTATAATTAGGTGGCCGAAGCAGAGGGGAAGTTTTGAGGGCATGTTTCAATGCTTTGAAGGAGCATTAGGCGGCTTCGTCCCAATGAAAAGGAACATCCTTCTTCAGTAAATGCATAAATCCCTTTGTGATCTCGGCATAGTTTGCGATGAAACACCGCAAAAATTTTTCTTTTACCTGTAAACTCTGAAGTTGAAGGATTGTACATGGGGGAGGAAACTTAACTATTGCCTCAACCTTCAGAGGATCGACCATGATCCCTATTTTTGAAACTATGAAACCTAGCAGATGGCCCGACGTCACGCAAAAACTGCATTTGTTGGGATTCAAGTGAATCTGTAATTAGCGACATTGCTCAAAGATAAGTCGAAGGTGTGTGGGATGATCATTTCTCTTACGAGATTGTGATGCTAAATTATCTATATAGGCCTTGACGATATGTTTGAGATCGTGGAAAGAAAGAGACATGGCCCGCTAAAAGGTAGCCCTAGCATTTTTCAGACCAAAAGGCATCTTACGATACACAAATGTACCCCATGGATAAATGAATGTTGTTTTGTGTTGGTCTTTGGGTTTGATTTGTATCTTATTATATCCTAAAAAACCATCCATGAAAGAAAAGGCCTTGCAACCTATGCATTCATCGACTATCTGGTCAATAAATGGTGTGGGGAAATTATCTTTTGGACAGTCTTTGTTCAAATCACAAAAGTCCGTACATACACGAATCGTACCCTATTTTTTGTCAACTGGCACAGGGTTTGACACCCATTGGGTCAAATGGATAGATAAGATAAAACCTCCCTTCAGAAGTTTCTCTACTTCAACCTTAATAGCTGCTGCTTTCTTAGGATTAATCAGACGAAACTTCTACCAAACCAGCTTAGCGTTAGGATAAGTCGTGATTTCATGTTCAAAAATTTTTGGATCGATGCTTGGAATTTCCTCGTAAGACAAAGCAAAAACGTCGTGAAATTCCTTAAATAAATCCGTGTAGATTTGAATCTCTTCAGGGGAGTAGTCAGCTCTAACAAAAACATTCTCCATGATGCCAGGGGTTCTGGAGATGTTAATAGGTATAGTTTCAAAAATGGTTGCCATATTACCCTTGGCATAAACAACATGCATAGCCAAAGGATTGATAGGACAAGACCTATCTCCAGTCACAGTCAAAGTGAATTCCCCTGCTTCAATTCTGCTTAACTCTAGGAGGAGGTAAGATCTGTGATGGAGATAATCTCAAGGTTTGTCCAGACTAGTAATTGTTTCAATGATTACTTCGTCTGAGGGAAAGATTAAGTCTAAATAATATGTATTAGTGAGGGAACCTTGAGCCCAAATAATCTCTATAATCAGATCTAACTCTTGTGTGGGAGTCAGATCGGGGTCGGTGGAAGCTTGCTGGACTAAAGAGTACATCACTTCTGTCGTGGACAAGGGCATGAACATACCATGGTGCCCTGTCCCTTCCATCGTGGCCGATGGGGAAGGAAGAATCCACGGATCGTTGAAGTAAGTCATGCGAAACAATAAAACTTGGAAAATATCAACCTTATGGTGGTCACATATGAACTTGACATTGCCTTGAGGAGGTGGGTAATCGAAATTACCCATCAAAGGTGGGCATAAACCAACCCCTATGTTGACGACGCTAGGTTGAGGGTTATCAATCATTGGGACCACAGATTCCCCTAATGAAGGGTCAGGATGGGAGAAAGACAATTGATCAATGGTCACGATCTGGCCCTCGTGTGGAAACAGCAAGACCCGAAAAACTGTAGCGACTACTTCTTGCATAACATAGGTCCAACTCCTCCCTAACAAGAGATTGTAGTCAAGAGATGCGTCGACCACTTCAACCTCGACACACATGGTTTTCCCTACTAACTGCACGGGAAAAGAGGGGATAATGCCATGTGGTCAGAATGAATGACCGTCGAAAGCGGTAAGATGAGTAGGTGACGGAGACAAAGTGGGTTGGCCAATGGCCTTCCAACACACCAAAGACATTACACATGTTGAGGCACCCTCATCAACCACCATGCAGAAAATGTTGCAAGTAAAATTTTCGTGGTGTAAGCCACTACTATCTAGAATGCTACGTGGTAAGGGATACGAGGTTTTAAGTCAGTTGTATCAAGCATGATCGTACCCGGATTACAAGTCTTGGTGGATCCTAAAGAGACTAACATAGCCTTTCTCTAGGAAGGGCATCTCTGGAGGACTTCCAAAGAAGACATCACACAAGGGGTTTGAGACAAATCCCCCACCACAAAGTAGTTCTAGGTGGCCCTTGCATTTGGGTTGTGAGAAGCTTTCTTAAACGCACCTTTTGGGATGTGTGTCATGGTTTCGCTCAACATCTTCTCGATCTGGAGAGGAAGAGATGGGGTTTCAGCTTCTTTACCTTTCTTAGAGGTGCTTGGCTTGCTGTAATCATGTGCTCTAGTTGATATATAGGCATCACCTTTCATCATATACACATTCACGGATGCAAGATTGTTTGAAGACAGAGGGGGTCCTTGAATGCCCCCTTCCGCGCATGTAGAGGCTTGAGTTAGATTGCCATGTTGAAATAGGTTTGTTAACACAACAGGTTGTTGTTGTGACAATAAATTTTGGGCCTCTTCAAGCTGAGGGCACTGGTGAGTCAGGTGGTCTTCGGCACACAGATTACACAGATACTTTGATTTCCTTTCTTCGGTGTTGCCCCCGCTAGCATTATTAGTGGGTTTCTTATCCTCCTTACCCTTCTTACATTGTTTCTTCTTTCCATCAAGCTGATGGGTGGCCTTTAGATTTTTCGATTGCACACTATGTACATCTGACATTTGGGTAGGGGGAGTAGATAGAACAGTAGTCTGGCTAGCCATTGTATGCTGTATAGAAAATTGCTGAAATTGTTTTGTCAATTGTTCAACGGGATCTATTTGTGTTGAACCAAAAATACCATCGACATGTGGTCCAACTCTTTGTCTAGTTTTATCAAGTATTGATCATGGTGCATCTACCAAGATTTCATACAGTAGACCAGACTGAGAATAAATTAGCTCAAGTTGTTGAGCTCACATGATTGCATCTTATTTGGAAAACACTCCCGACGTTGTAACGTCTTTGGATAACTGTTGGACCAAATACTTAAGGAACCACTCAATCAGGAATTCTGGTGGGACTGGCACCTTAATCAAACTCTTCTAGCGTCTCCATTCTCAGATGTGATCAGAGATATGGTCCACTTTTGTCTGTTTGAAATTGGCTAGCAATTCTGTGCTAGTGTCATATCTCACAGGTAATTGGAAATGGTTTAGGAAATCCATTTCCATTTCACCGAAGGAAGAGTATCTTCAGTGGTCGATCTCAATGTACCATTTCACAAAACTCCCAATGAGAGTACGTTGAAACAATTGCAACTGTACGGAGTCGTCTTTCAACAAATTAGACGAGAATCAAAGGTGAAAAGTAGTCACATGATCCCCTGGATCTTTGTTAGGCTTGGCTTCGAACTTTGGTATGTCTAAAGGCAACTTCATCGGCATAGGGGGCCAATGCAGATCGTGACAGATAGGGTCATTCAACAACCTTGTTAAGTCTGACAAATGCAAGGTTTCCAGGAAAGGTAGTTTGGGTTGTTGGTGATAACCATGGAAAAGCGGTCTGGAGTTTGATTGGCACCAGGTTGCCAGAAAAAGTTGGCTTGCTGGCCCGAGTTCTGGTAAAACCCATGGCCATGACCAACGTATGGATTCTGCATTTGAGGAGACATCATCGGATGATTCCTGAAATAGGACGTAGATGGTTGGGTGTGCATTACATTCGGAGGACTTTGGGAAGGGTTGCCCCATGCCAATCCCATGGGCATAGG
>JASDQU010509117.1:36014-48608 GCA_032191745.1 Picea mariana | reverse complement strand
ACACAGTCGCGCTTGCATTCTGAACTTAGGACAAGTGGGTTTTTAACCCATTCTTTGCATTCTAACCCCCTTACAAGAAATATCGCTAACATAAGGTCACCAATTCTGTTGTGGGTGGCAAATCCCTCCTATGGACTAGCACTAAGGGTTTTATCATGCATGCAAAAATGACCTAAAGCTTCCTACTTTCTACCATCATCCCATGCCTAAACCCCATTATTCATATGCAAATACAAGGTTAAAGAGATCAAGTTGTCATACCTTATTTTCTGTTTTCGATGTCGATCCTTTTTCATGCTTGGTCTCTCTTCGAATGCAACTCTCCTCCCAATGTTGACCTACATTCACAAAAGACAAACAAAGAACTCCACATGCTTTTGATCTATGAACTAATGGGTTAGATATTTAATCAACATGTAATCAATATTCAAACAATGAAAACCTCATATGGTGGGATGAGAAAAGTACTTCTTTTATTAATCTCACGAGAATACCTTACAATAGTGAGATCGACCACTGATCCTCGAATCTAGTCCTGGGCTCCTCTTCAACTGTGCTCCAACTGCTTTTGTATATGCTTCTCTTCACACAATAGTTGCAAAATTTTGAGGCAAGGGGAATGCTAATTCAGGTAGAGTTTCTTTACTATGATTTTCCTCTTTTCAAATGGGATCCCTACCTCTTCTTTTATAGGCTAGAAGGAGATAGGTATTTGGTTGAGTGACTGACCATGCATGGTTGAAAGGTTTAATTAACTTACCCAAAACTGTGTTCTCTGTCAACAACTTTCCATTTTTCATTCTTTTGTAGGTACACGCGAGCTGTAGTGGGTTAGCTAGCGTGTACACACGGGCTGTAGTGGGTCAGCTAGAGTGTACACGTGGGTTGTAGTGGAGAAGGGCATGTGTGACTTTAAAAAGGGTGTTTTTAAGAAGAGTTGTTCAGTACTAGCTTGGAAAATAAGAAATATGAGATGGCCTGATGCCAAGTAAGAATGTCTGGTGAAAATTAGGGTTATAACATCTATGGAAGCTACAGGATCCCTTCCAGGAGTTCTCACTTCCTCCGCGCACTCTCTCACTTGGAGAGAGTGTTACACACAGGCTTGGCAACCTACTTCCTTCAATTCGGTTTCCAATGTAGTTGAGAAACCACGAGGCTCAACACGAATATACACTAGACAATAATCCACACACATTCAAGCACTGCATGGCCACAACAATCCATGAGAAATAAAAACATGGGCTTCCCAAAACTGGTGACAAACAGATGCTACAACATAACAAGGCTCAACAATTACGCGAAATTCAGTTTTGCCAACCAACAATACAGGACAGACTCACAGCTTTGGTTTCAGGGATGTGTGACAAGTAATCCATGCAGAATGTCAAACATAAACTCAATGGTTTTGACAGAGGGTGTATCGGCTCCTCAAGAAAACCACATAGGCCTCCAATCTCAGAACTACGTGAGGGTATGCATGCATAGGTCAGACGGGATTCGCGGTTTCAGATAACCGACAATAAGGAGAAGGAGGAACCCCAAACTCAGCTGACACTACAGCTTTTAACCGCATGCAACCAGGTCGACGCTTGTCTTCCTGGAGTTGCATGCATTCCCTTTTTTCCCACGTTGGAGCTGCATGTGTTTCCCCTCCCAGGACTTAGGATAAAAAACATACCTTTCACACCACTTTGGAATAATAATAAATTATTATCTCCAGGAATTAATCCCTAAAGATTAGCCCCTCTTCCAACCTTTCATCCCCCCTCTCCCTTACCCAAAATTTGTGGAATATTATTCCCCGATCACTCATTCATCGTGGTCGGTCCACACGCAGAGATGTTTTTATTTAATAATGTGCATCATTACATGTACAAAAATCAGGCTCTTGGCCTTCAACACTTAGGCTCTCTGGCCTAATAAACACATAATCCCACCAACTTATATAAACTTGGCTCACCAGCCTATAAAACATAATTACAATTCATAATACAATTGGGGCACGTCCTTGGGGTAGTACAGTTGGGGTTCGACCTAGGGGTATTACAAGGTTAGCTCAACTTTTGGAATTGGAAAAAGAGAGAATCATAGAAAGTTTCCATCATGAGGTACATAAATAAAACAATAAAGCATGGTATGACAGACATATCAAGAAGGAGAATTTTAAGGAAGGAGATCTGGTTCTCCTCTGTGAAAGTAAGTATTTGCAACACTCGGGAAGCTTAGAATGCATTGGCTAGGGAAATATGACATAAAGTTTTTCATAGATGGAAGTTTTTTTCAACTAAAAGACTTAGCAATAAAGGAAGTTCAAGGACTGGTGAATGGTATTCAACTAAAACTATATAGGGACATTCGATCCAGTAACCCTCAGTAGTTGCAGCGCAACAGCTAGACTTGTACATATTGTAAATCATAGGAGTTAAAACAAGAAAAAGGAAGAAAATACTTGAAAAATAAAGAAAAATCCAAAAGAGAAGTAGTTGGAGGAATAAGTGATAGATGGGTAGATGATAATGAGAGCGCACAACAGATAGAAAATTGGTGCGACATAATTCGTAATATTGTGCACAGGAAAAGTAAACACCATGCAACGAGATGGAGAAAGTCGCAATGGAACATGCACACTTAGAAAGCATACAAATGTTGAAGGATCATTTTATAACATAGATTGTGGAGACCCTCACAGAAAAGAGCATGCAGATGAAGGAAAAGGGAGATGAACTAGCCAATAAATTATAGGAATTGGAGAAATCACTGCAGGAGGCACACATGGCCCAAGTGGCTCGATACGAGCCATAGGTTAGTGTTGGGGGCTTGTTGGAGCAGGAAAATTTTGGGGATAAGTGCAGTAAATAAGGAAGAAGAGATAAGGAATAGCATGCACCAGAAAAGAAGGGACAAGCAGTGTGACAAAGGGAAAAGTAAGAAACGTGCTGAGAAAGAAGGAAAATTAGTGCAAGGAATGGTTGGATCGAAGACCAACCGCGCGGAATGATGTTAGAAAGTGGGAAAGTGGAGTCCACTTAGAATTAGGGTTTTTGAATCATAATGTAATGGTTTTTAACCCATTTTGTAGTATAAATAGAGGATGTATGAGGCAACTAGGGATATCCTCATCCTCATATTTTGAGTGACTTTTTTCATGAGAATAATACTTAGAGAATACTTTTGAGTTGAAGTCTGTATTTTGTCGAGAGTTGCGGAGCTCAGATGGATTTAATGTTGAGATATAACTGAGGGTCAGGTCACAAGCTGTGGAGTTTGGTGAAACACTATTCCACATCACCGCTAACTTATGTGCATTCCAAATGCACCCTTGATGTAATGCACACAGTGCTATTTTGATGAAGAAATAAGGAAAAGACCTTTGTGGATGTAGCCCAGGGGGGGTGAACCATGGTAAAAATTGTGTCTTTATATGTGATGTGTTCTTTTTTTAATCTTTATAATGAATGAATGGTTAGATGAATGCATCTTTTAAGGTTTATTTACAACGTCCACTAGTATAATGAATATTGTTGAATGGATAAAATGATAGATCTGATGAATGTTATGGTAGAATGAATGGTAAATTATGAATAAAAGAAATATAATATCCCTAACCCCTTCCCTGATTGCAGACACTTGCACACCCTGTGTGCATTGTTTCCTTCTGGTTTACTAGATGGGGCGATGGTGAAAACAATTTTGCTGGAGAACTAAGGTAGAACCCAGGTCAGCCCATACATCCAACATAACCATTTTTTGGATGTATGGGATGACCTGGGTTCTTTCTTAGTTCTCCAACAAAACCCTTTTCACCATCGACCTATCACGTAAACCAGAAGGAAATACTTCACAAAGAGTGCACAACGTAGTCTCACCCAAGATGGATTATGGGTGATTTCATGACACAAGTGTCTGCAATCAGGGAAGGGGTTGGGGTTGTTCTATTTATTCTATTCATACTTTACCATTCATTCTACCATAACATTCATCAGATCTATAATTTTATCCATTCAACAATATTCATTATACTAGTGTGCGTTGTAAATAAGCCCTAACATATGCATTCATCTAACCATTCATTCATTATAAAGCATGTAAAAAGAGCACATCACACATAAAGAAACCATTTTTACCGTGGTTCAGCCCCCCTGGGATACGTACACAAAGATTTTCTTCTTATTTCTTATTCTTCATCAAAATAGCGTTGCACACATTACATCAAAGGGTGCATTTGGAATGCACATAAGTTTAGTGGTGAGGCGGACCGGTGTCACACAAAGCTCCACAACTTGTGACCTAACCCTAAGTTATATCTCAACATTAACTCCATCTGAGCTCCACATCTCTCGATAAACTACAGATGTCAACTCAAAGGATTCTTTAATTATTTTTCTCATGCAAAAAGTCACTCAAAAGATCATGATGAGGATATCCCTAGCTGCCTCATACATCCTCTATTTATACTACAAAATGGGTTAAAACCCTTACATTATGATTCAAAAACCCTAACTCTAAGTGGAATCCACTTGCCCACTTTCTAACTTCCTTCCACACAGTTGGTCTTCGATCCAACTGTTCCTTGCATTGATCTTCCTTCTTTCTCAGTGCACTACTTCCTTTTCCCTTTTCTATGCTTCTTGTCCAATCTTTTCCAACACACACTATTCCTTAGATATTCTTCCTTGTTTACTGCACTTATCCCCAAAATTCGCCTACTCCAACACCTAAAGGACTGAAAATTGTGACATAAATGTAATAAAAGGTGTCAAGGTGTATTCTTAGGGTTTAATTGTGAGGCATGGAAATGTTTATTATTTTGTTATTCTTGTTTCATTGCAATCCACATTTTGATTTGACTTTTTCCTTGCATAATTTTATGGAAAATTATATTTATTGTTATATAGGTTAAAATGGGAAACTATATGACACGACATGGGAAGCTACATTACAATGGCATGGCATGGTAATGGAAATGGAATTCCATGGCATCACTTGGCAAGGCATGGCATGGAAATAGCATGGAATGGCTTGGAAATGGCATGGAAAGGCATGGAAATGGAATGGCATGGCATGTCTTGGCAAGGTATGGCAATGACATGGCATGTAAAGGCGTGACAATGGCGTGGAAATGGCATGCCATGGAATGACTTGGAAAATCATGACAATGGCATGGCATGGAAAGGCATGGAATGGAAATGGCATGGCATCAACATGTTTGTGGGATTGGGTTTGGGAGGGTCCTTTGTCTCCTTGTGTGCTCTAACCCATAAATTGGGTAGAAGTGTGCAATAAACTCTCATAGATGGTGAAGGTTAAAAAGTTATGGTTTCAAGTCTCCATGGAGAGATTTTGGTAGCATAGCATTACTTTCAATGGTGTGTCATGAAATGTAACCTCAAAACCTTTATTTGTAGGTGGAAAATGATATACACTTTAAGATCTAATTTCCAAGTGAACTCTCTTATTCTATTGATCAAAATCAATAAGTTTAGTGGACAACATGGAAGAATGAATAAATGTTATTAATAATTGATGGGTTTAACAAAATGCACAGATACCCACTATGTTATTACCAAAAAATTTCTCACTGCAAACAAAGATAGTGGATGAAGAAATAGGCAACACAAGTACATCATACTACCAATGCTTATGGAAGGATTACACTCAGTTTCGAAAGATAAGCACAAAACTATACAAAAATGGTTCTGAAGTTCCACGTATATTAATCACTCTCAACATGTGCACATACACATGGGTTAACATGGCATACAACACACACAATGCACATACTACATGACTGACAGATGGAAAACCTGGATGAATATGGAAATGATGCATTGATGATTTTGGTAGGGCCTCAACCACTTCTGGTTTGGAGTGGATCTCCCCCATACCCAAAATATCCCCCAAATTCTTCCTTGGGATCACTGAAAGGGATGGGAGGTACCCACAAATGCCTCGCAATCACATTGGAAACTAGTTTGGAAAAAACTTGGCATCCTCCTATAAATAAAGGGCCATTGTATGCAAAAAATAAGAAGAATCTATAGCATTGTTATGATGTTCAAATTCTCTTCAAGAAAGCCACATTTCCCTCGAGCCATAAATTTTATCAAGTGTAGCATATATCTATCTTTACACCTCTTGTGAAGCTAAGCCTTGGGTATTTTTCACCATTATAGACTTACCATTCGAGAGTGATAGCTCTAGTTTTTTTTTTTGAGGCATCAAAGGATCCTCCCTTAGGAAGAATAGGGGATTCAGTGTTCCATATTTCTCTTCTTGGTGCACTCAATTCAAACATTCAGTTCTATTGGGTAACCATTGCATGTGTTCAATTTCATGAATCACTTGTTTATGTTAGTTTATTTTGTTTCTCATTCTTAGTTTTTATTTTCTTTCTTTGTATTTTGTTTTCTAACTTGCAGGTCCACTAACTTGCTAACCATCTTTTTGTTATGCATTGTTACCTTACCAGGGTATTTAAGGGACTCTTTTTTGCTCACTCTTGTGAAAAAATAACCTAAACATTTTGGCGACTATATTGGGGATTTGAATCAAAATTCTCCACAATTAGGTTGTTAGAGCTTTCTTTCTTACTTGTTTGCATGTGTATTGGTGAAAAATGGCCTAATCGCACCCTTTGAGAGAAGGATTTCACCCCATAGTAAGAGAATTTGTTTAAATTTTTTGTCTCTCCAAATTCTCTGTAGGCACGCGAGTTTGAGACGAATAGACACGGTCTATGCACATCTGTTCTTTGTTATAACTCTCATACCGCGTGGTCTATGCACTATGCGTGACTTTTTTTATTATGTCGCCCACCTGTCTTAAATTTTTGAAATTGTAAGGCTTGAGTTTCCCACTTCCACTCAATAGTTTAGATTTGATTTGAGAACTTTGTTAAATCCAACACATGTAGGTTGTTGGATGCTTGGGCTGACCCAGGTTTTGATATCCATAGGTTTCCAACAAAACACTCAAAACTATTGGCCCTCATGGTAAACCAAAAGGCAACGCTGCACATAGAGTACACAGTGTAGTCTCACCCGAGATAGCTTTATGGGGGACTAGAATACTTAGGTATTTTAATTCTAGGAAGGGATTGGGACTATATTCTGATCCTTTTCCTTATGCATCAACATAATTATTCATTCATCTACTTCTAACATTCATTCATTCATTAAACTATGCATGCATGTTGCCAGAATCCATTTAATCATTCATTATTTGACTGATAATTAACATAACAACAAAATAACCATTTATGACCCATAAACACAATATATTTACCGTGGCTCACCCCCCCTTGGGTCTACGTCCACAAAGATTTGTCTCTTCTGATTTTTTATTCATTCTTCTGCAAAATATGCACTGTGCACATTATATCTTCAGGATTACAATAAAAAAGGAGGGTAAGTACCCTCTGTGAGCCGGACTAGACCACACCAGGCTCCAAAACCTATGATCTAACCCAAAAAAACTAGCTTATTCCACTCAACACTATATCTTCTTACCTAATCAACCAATAACCAACCTCTCCTAGACCTCCTACGCATTTCTTTATACTATTCTACTGGCTTATATTCATTACATTCATGTCAAGAACCCTAACCCTAACATGGTTAGGTTTGTCTACATGTGTGCCACGTTGCTTTTCCTCCTTCTCCATGTTTCTTTTCCTTCTTTTTCTATATGCTTATTTCCCTTCTTTTTCTTCCTATTGATTTTCCGCCACCTATCGCATGTGCTCCAAAAATAGGCCTGCGTCCAAAATATACTTTCCTCCCAAAATAGGCATGCACCAAAAATATAATTTCTTCTAAAAATAGGTCTGTGCCAACAACCCCCCAACACTGACATGTGGCTCATCCTGAGCCACTGCACCTTAGTTCACACTCTCGATGGTGAGCGCTAACTCATGAAAAAATTTTGATAAGTGGGTGACTGTCTCTTTAACCTGTGTGCTCTGCTCTTCCAACTTCTCCACACTCTGCATTATAATGCGCTCTGCTATCACTTGTCTGCATTTTCCTAATTTCCCTTTCTCTTCTTGTAATTGTTTGATCATCCTCTCTACATCATGTTGTAGTGGCTCCAGCTGAGCCTGTCTTGTTTGTTTGTCATATTGAGCATCCTTCAACTCTTCCTACAGGTTCTTCATATCCCATGCACTCCTCATCCTCTCAAGGATGGCCATTTCATTCTGTTGTTTATTTAACTCCTGTATGTCGACTATTATCTTCTCCTATTTCTGATCTAGTTGTTGTATTTTCTCTTCCTCTTCCAAGCTGGTCCATATTTGAGCAGTTTTGTCATATTTTAGCAGTACCCTCATGTTCCCTTTTCTCACTAAATTCTGAAGTTTTATAAGGAGTCAGTTTCTTCGTGACCTCTGTAATATCCTTTTTGTACTACTCCATGAACTATGCAATCTTCTAAAATTTCCCTTCAGGTGTGTCGTCTGGCTCTTGTGCGTAGTCTGGGATGTTGTTGTAGACTCTTGTCAGTCCCTTCTCCATTTTGTATGCTTTTTTATTCTCCTCCTCCTTCACCAGATTCAACTGGTCACATGTAATATGTAGCATCTATGTAACCACACTACCAACTTTTAAGTTTGTGGCGTCTGCATGGGATTTGGATTGAACTTCCTACATAATGCTCACCTGTAATCCATATAGAGCCTTTGTAGGTATCTACGCCATCACCAACTCTAGTTGGCAGATGTCCCCAACTGTTGTTCGTGCTATCTTCTCATCAAATCATAACATATGTTGTGTGACCATGATGTTTTTTCTACCATTCACCACTATCTCCATTGTTTCCTCTTGTTCCTTCTGTGCATGGATATTGTTGTGTCTTTTTTGGTTGTTGCATTGTAGCCTATTGCACTGTAAAAATATGCATCCTTTGTAGATTATCATGTGCATACAATAAATTCACCATGATATCCTCCCTCTGCACCTTAGTTGTGCGGACCACATCTTCCCTCTTATCTTGGACTTTGTCTACCACTATCTCGGCATCATCCTCTATCAGGGTGATGACTGGAGGCTTCTTATTGTATTTCATCTTCTTGCATGTTTCCTCCTCCTACACTATAGTTCTCTTCTCTTGTGAGGGTTGCACCCCACTCTTATTCGTCTATGCCTCCTACTCTTCGGGCTGATAGATTTATCCATTCTTGGCATCCCCCTTGAATTCTTCACTGGACATGGTTTCTTTCATCCTTGGATTTTTCGGTGTGGCGTTGCTTCCTGATGCTTGAGTGTGTGTTGCAGCCTTCCTGGTGTTGTCAGTCATGATACTTGTCTTTGTGGATGGGCCTGCCTTAGCTTTCTCCTTGGTTTTGGTTTTTGTCTTTGCTACTGGCACCTTCCACTGGAAGGGCCAGTATTTAATGATCCAATCAACTTCTTCCCTTGAGATGCAGTATTGCATTTCCAAGCATTTTTTCTTCGGATCCCTTGTACCCTGGATCCACATATGATGTCTGGATTCCTTAAACCTGGCAATACCTTCATACTCTTGGAACACCTCCACAAGAATTCACCATACGTTGGTCATTCTCTGTTGTATTTCTTCAAAAATCATGGCAAACACTGTGTTATTTTCCTGTTGATTTTTAGTATCCTTGTCTTGCCAGAGGGTTTCGTACCTGGCTGCGTAGCACTTCCCTTTCCTATCTAGAAAAGCTAAAATTTTTGGCTCCTTCCAAGGGACCAAATCAATGAGGATGAATATCCAGGAATAATGGAACTCAGTTCCATTTTCCTGCGCATCCCAATAGTCTATCAAAAATTGGCTTAACAGGTACAACACCCAACTAAACATTACCCCTTTAGTGCATTGCACGATGAATGCTATGACTCCTGTTGGAGCCTTTTCTTTCCTACATTTCCTCAACAATTTACAATCCATTAGCTTGTTGGTGAACCATGTCATGGGCTCATTGATTTATTTGATAACAATGCCCTTGTTCCGCCTGTTGGTTCAAAACTGTGCCTTTACTATCTCAATAATCTCTTTCTCACGCACTTTATTTTCCAAGTATTCTTCTAGTTTCTCGCCAACAATGGGAAACCCTGTAATTTGGTAATTAGGGCCACATTAATGAGGAATGGCCTATCCATCCACATGATGCTTCCATTCACCCTGGCCAAGAGTTGTTTGATGCACATGCCCACATTCTTACCACAGATGAAGTGCAGTATGTCCAGGAGGTTCATGATGCCAGAGTTGTAGAGCCCTGTTATCCACTGCATGGGCTCCATGATGGGTCTGTCTAGGGGTCTTATCTCCCCTGTGTCTTCCAAATAGGTTTCCTCTTCCAATTATGGAAAATTTGTTGTGTCGTAAACATCATGTTTTGAGTATCTAAGATTGGGCACTTTCCCAAGCATATCCTCCACTGTGACCATGGCATTCATGATGTATGGGAGTGTGATGTATGCAGCGTCCTACACCTTTCTTTTATGGTCAACGACTAGGTGGCCTTCCATTGTTGTTTCGTTCATATCTTCCTCAACACCCTAGGAATCTAGCTAATGTGTGATATCCTCGACCAATACCTCCTCTGCATCGTGACCCTATTGTTGACACTTCGTTTCCTTAGGTTTGGTCGGTGTTTCAGGGTTATGGTTTTTGTTTCCATTCAAGTTTGCGAAGCTTTGACCCATTTCACCTTGTGTGTTTGTCGAGGTTTCCTACTCTACCCTCGTTAGGCTAAGAAACTCTGTCATCGAGGTCATGATGTCCTCCAGTTCGACCATGTTGTCAGGCTCTACCATGCATTTTTTCCTTCGTCCATCCTATCATGTAACCCTAGTATAGAGTCCCGGAGCACCAACCTGTAGAGGTGTCATGTTGGGTTTAGAGTGGTTACTTACTCTGTACCTCACACAATTTCTCCTAGTTCGCGCTCTTCAGCTCTCTCTTTGCTAAAAAATCACTAAGTATCAAACCTACCCGTGCTTCCAATATTTATAGACCTGGTCATAAATGTTCGGCCATATTTTTCACTTTTTTCTGTGCATTTTCACAGTGTCCAATTTTTCCTTCGTGTAGTCTTCCAAATTTTGTCACATCAGTTGTTGCATGTGACTTTTTGCACATTCCTGTAGTTCAACCAACTTCCTCCTCTTTTTGTGTTTTTCTTATTTTTCTTCTTTTGTCTTCATTTTAATTCTTTTTCTACTTTTTATGTCTTTTTATAATTTTTCTCTCCTAATATCTACTATAGTACACTATACACATGGTTGCCTTACTGCGCTACAACTATTGAGAGTTAGTAGGTCAATTATCCCTATAGAGTTTCAGTTGACTTCCATTCACCATTCCTTTCAACTCTGCTTCTATCAAGTCTTTTAGTTGCACACATCCTCCAACTGTGACATACTTCACTTCATATGTCCCTAGACAATGCATTTTGAACTTACCAATATGTTGCAAAAATTTGTTGTCATAGAGAAGAACTAGATCCCCCTCCTTAAATCTCTTCTTCTTTATATGTCTTTCATGCCAGGATTTGTACCTTACTTTCTGCACCTCTTGGTGGAATCCTTCCATAATCCTATCTTCTTCAAGTTCTATTAGTTGACTTAACATTTCTTGTACTGCACCTCTTTCTATCATATTTTTAAGTGTTGCTACACACAGACTGGGTACCAAAAATTATAATGGCACCACTGTTTCTTGTACATACACCAATCTGAATGGTGTATGTCCTTTTAACTTCTTTCATGTAGTCCTGTATGCCTATAATACAACTAGTGTTTTTAAATCCCAATCATCTCTGTTCACATTAGATATCTTTGTCAGGGCATTGTCCAAACAATATTGTTGAAATCTTCTACTGTCCCATTTTCCTTAGGATGACATAGTGTATTCTTCTAGTGATAGAATTCAAATTCCTCAGTCATAGCCTGGATGGTACTATTAATAAAATGGGTGCCTTTGTCACTCATCAAGATACTGGGACATCAAAATATTGTAATCACCTGCTCAAATAGGAAGTGTGTTGTTGTCTCTGCATTGCAATCCTTGACTGGTGTTGATTCTGCCCATCTGGTTATGTATTATGTCGTATTGATGATGTATCTTTATCCTAGCCTTCTTGTTGGTGGATTAATAGGTTCAAAAATATCTGTTGCCCACTTTTCAAATACTTGAAGAGTTACTTGAGGTATTAGGGGAATCTCATCCCTCATATTGGGTTTGCCAACTCTTTGGCAGAAATCACAGCTATGGAAATATTCATTTGCATATTTATGAACTTTTGGCCACCATAAACCTATGCGCAATACCTTCTGCACGGTATATTTTCCGTCATAGTGTCCTCCAATTATACCTTCATGTGCTTCTACTACATTCATGTTCCAATACACACCTTCTCAAAAACATTCTACTGCTAGCTTGTATAAATGAACTTCAATTAGTTGATAGTCCATGACTCTAACTACTAGATTCATCTTCTTCATGGTACTAAACTCCTTTGGTGCAACTCTTGTAATTAAGAATTCAATGATATCAACAAAGTACTCATCAATTATTTGTACTAAAAATAATTCTGCATCAGAGAAGTTATATTCTAAGTTAGTA
>JASDQU010509116.1:0-37656 GCA_032191745.1 Picea mariana | reverse complement strand
CATTGTATGGAATCTATGCATTTCCAAAGGCCCACATCTTTTGAATCACATCTCAACAAAAGAAAAGGGGCTCTAGAATATTAATCTGTTGTACAGATATCAAGAAAGATACAAATATATGCATATAATCCTATTAAATGCGTATCTTGGTCATGCATCAATACTTTAGTGATGTTATTGCTTTGCATAGCTTATTACCGAAATATACGAGTACTCAGTCATTGTCGTTCCTGTTTATACATCGACATTTCTTAGATCATTATCATCATCTAAGGGAATCTATACAGAGAAATGAAAAGGAAGGATGGAGTCTGAGTTTGTCAAAGTAATCTGTTCTGCACATTTAATTGTGCTTTTAATTGCAAGGTTGATGTTTCGGTATTCGAGACTTGCTTGTTACATATACGTGGAGTTCCTTTGCTCTATTAAACTCTGAAATCCCGAACCCCGAAACCCCGAAAACGCTGGGCCACAGTCTTTTCACATTTTGCGATTCAACATTCCTTATTTCATTTTGTTTGCACGTCAGGTGTTCGTAAATCTCGAACCCCAAAACCCCGAAACGTTGGGCCACAGTCTTTTCACATTTCGCGATTCGGCATACAACGTGGTCTTTGTCTTTTGTGTTTGGCATGTGTAATCGCCGAAACCTGATTGACCCCTGTTTTTTTCACACCATTTTGTTCTCTACGGTTTATGCCATTAAACAAATGTCTAAGTTATTTTATCGGTAAAGGTCCTGAATAAACGTCTCCGAACCCTTATGCTTATAGAGCATTATACTTCTGTAAACTCCTACTTATTACCAGAATATATGTATATTTATATGTATATATATATTGAATATCTATCTGTCTTCCAATTGTATGTGAACCCTGTTGGGATTAAGCTCTAAAAGGAAAAAAATGTAGACATATCGGCGGAAATCACTTACAACTTCTGTACTCGTAATTTTGTCCATTTCCACTATAATACTTATATATATAAGAAATATTGATTGTGATTCCTGTCGTACTTGGCTTTTATTTGTTTTTGGACTATTAGGTACCCAAACAAACCCCAATCATTATCGTAACTTGGCGCATGATTTTCTTACCGAAGTATAAATACCCTATGTAAAGTTCTCAGGTTCAATTCCATTTACAATAGATAAATTTTGTACACTGGAGTTTCAAAATACTGGTAATTACCCTACAACTTCCTCCGTGGTAATAACCTAGTTTATAAAGGGACTATTCCAGAATTTAACCATATAATTTACTTCCGATTATCCTTGAACAGATTTCAACCAGGTTATTGTATCCATACCGAATTAAATAGATGCATTACAACTGTGCCTAAATAATTTAAAGAGATGGAACATAATTTCAATTCAGATTTAACGAATACACTGCATCAGATATACGAGCATTTAAACAGAAAATGGAAAGAATTTCAGTTCAGATTTAACAAATACATTGCATCATATATAAAATCATTCAGATAGACAGGAATATAACAACATATCTGAACCAGCTGGCGGGAAGACAAAGGGAACAACCACGTTCCTCCCAACCGTAGAACAGGGAAGTCAAAACACTTGCCCGATTCACCCCCTAGCCTGACCATGAATCCATGAGGGCAAACTTGGAATCTCCTCCTCAACAAATGTTCTTCTGCTCCAGCACACTCCTCTTGCCTCACACTCAATCCATAGTGTTCATAATAGCAAGAGAACTCAAAATATTTTTCCCCAGTATACTTGGCAGCGTCCTGCCTCCCCACATATGCTATTTATCAATTTTGTCCAGGTCTTTTTCCCTCCCTTGGGAATTTTCACAGATTTCTAAATCCTTGATTTTTATTGGCCAATGGACAAATCTCTGATTTTCCACTTGTAATAATCATCCCAGAGGTAGTTCCAACATGTTCCTCACTCATGGAGTCATGGTCAGCTGATTTTAACATGGTTGTTCCATTTGTCCTCCTGCAATTAATATAATTATTTTGTTTTTATACAAGTGTCATAGTCAAATATTTAGTTGAGTTAAATCAGATCTCCACCCAACAGTCATAATAATTAATTACAAATATCAAATTCGAAATTCGAAATTGCCATAAATGGCAAAAATTTTCCAAATTCAAATTTACTAAAAACGAAATAAATTTCCAGCAAATTTAAATTTCAAAAAATATTTTATTTTTGGGGATGTCACAAGTCATCTATACATTTTTCCAACAATGCATCATATACCAATGAAACCACAATGATCCATCTTCATCATGTATCAATGACAACTCATTGATCCATCTCCATCATATCAATGACAACTCATTGATCCATCTTCATCTATGCATTCTCATCAAGGAAAATACATATTATATTACATCAATCATCAATCAATCAATCCTTGTACATCAATCAATCACTTGACTTCAATCAATGACATCAATCAATCAAACCATTGACATCAATGACAACATGATCCAACAGATTATCCCAACTTACTAGAGTATTTCACTTTCTGCCATAAAGTTCTTCAAATGGGGTCATTTTCAATGATGCTTGATACCCACTATTGTAGGCGAATTCTACCAAGTGTAGGTAGTCTTCCCATTTTGATTGTTTGTCCATCACATACATCCTCAGCATCTCTTCTATTACTCGATTCACCCGCTCTGTCTACCCATCCGACTCAAGATGATAGGTTGTACTGAAGTTCATATTTGTTATGAACCCCTTGAATAACCCTTTCTAGAAATTTGAGGTAAATTTTGGGTCTCTGTCAAACACAATTGTCTTGGGAATTCCATGCAATCGTGCCACTTCCTTCATAAATATGTCGGCAACATTCACTGCCTTGTGAGTAGTCTTTAACGGAATAAAATGGGCAACTTTCGTAAGCTTGTCCACTACCACCATGATTGAATCATGTTGCTTGCCTGTTCTGGGAAATCTTGTGATGAAATCCATTGTCACTACCTCCCATTTCCACTCAGGAATGGGTAAAGGCTGCAACAATCCTGCTGGGTGCTTGTGTTCAACTTTAACCTTCTGGCACTCCATACATTTGGCGATGTATTCTGCAATCTCTTTCTTCATATATGGCCAAAAGTAATGGCTCTTGACTACTGGCACAATTTTTTGATATCTAGGGTACCTGGCATAAGGGACATTATGCATTTCATGAAAAATCATAAGTTTCAAGTCCTGGAAATCATGTATATAAATTCTATTCTTATATAGAAGTGTTCCGCCAGTTTCCAATTTATAATTTTCCACTTTCTGTGGCATCTTACCTTGCTGTAGATTTACTACCAAATCCATGTACTGCAAATCTGCATTTGCAACTTCCAAAATTCTTCCTTTAATATCAGTTCGGTACATGCTAATGGCTATAGCATGTAATTCATGCACTCTCCTGCTGAGTGCATCGACCACTTTTTTCTCCTTCCCTTTGATATGCTTGATATCAAATTCATACTCACAAAGAAACTCCAACCACCTACTCTTTATAGCATTCAAGGTTGGATGATCAAACAAATACTTCAGACCGTTATGGTCTGTCCTCAGTTCGAACCTTCTTCCCATGAGGCAATGTCTCCATTTATTTAGAGCGTGCACTATGGATGCCGACTCCAAATCATGAGTTGCATAGTTCCTTTCGTGCTCTTTCAACATTCTGGATTCATAACAGATTACGAATCCATTCTGACTGAGGAATCCTCCCAGTCATTCTTTTCTTGCATTTGTACACATTACAAAGTCTTCATTCGGATCTACAATCCTTAGGATTGGAGCACTGGTTAAAAGTTGCTTCAATTTTTGAAAGTTTCTCTCACAATCTTCTGTCCACTGAAACTTCTTCTCCTTCCTTTGCAAGGAAGTGATAGGGTGAGCTATCCTCGAGAATCCTGTGATAAAACTTTTGTAATAACTAGCTAGACCCATAAAGGAACTGACTTCCTTCACGTTATTTGGTGCTGACCATTATTTGATGGCCTCAATCTTCTCAGGATCTACAACTATCCCATCCTTCGAAATAATATGCCCCAAGCAATGGATCTACTCCTAATAAAACAAGCACTTGCTCAATTTGGCATACAACTGATACTCTCTTAGCACTTGCAACACCATCCTCAGATGATGTTCATGCTCTTCCTCCGAATTGGAATACACTAGAATGTCATCCAAGAAGACTATGACAAACTTGTCTGGATAGTCCCTGAATACACCATTCATCAGTCACATAAAAACAATGGGTGCGTTCGACAACCCAAACGAAACCACTGTGAACTCGTAATGACCATACCTTGTTCTAAAGGCGGTCTTGCTAATGCCTTCATCCTTTATCCTTACCTGGTGATATCCCGACCTGAGATCTATCTTCGAAAATATCTTCGCATCCTTCAACTGATCGAAGAGGTCATCAATCCTCGGCAGAGGATATTTGTTCTTTATAGTTACTTTGTTCAATTGTCTGAAATCGATACACAATCTCAACATCCCATCCATATTCTTCACGAACATGACCGAGGCTCCACAAGGTGACACATTTGGGTGCATATACCCCTTCTTCAAAACCTCTTCAAGCTGCAATTGCAGCTCTTTCAACTCTGGCGTACTCATTCTGTAAGGAGATTTTGACACTGGAGCTGCTCCAGGCATCAATTTTACAGAGAAGTCAATATCTCTCTTTGGGGGTAATCCCGGTACCTCCTGGAATACATCTTCAAACTCCTTTAGTACTACATGATATTCAATCTTTGAAACATTATCCTTAGGTGTTTCCTCCACATGCACTGCAAATAATTGACAACCTTTCTTGTAGCACTTCTTCAACTGCATTGTTGATATTTCTTTGATAGCAACATATCTGGGAATTCCTTGGACTGTTTTCCGATTTCCTTCCTCATCCAGGCAAGTGAATAGCTTGTTACGAAAGTCCAAGATGGCATGGTGCTGGTCCAACCAGTCCATCCCAATTAGACAGTCATAAGAACCTAAAGGAAAAACATTCAATTCAACCTTTGTTCTCAGTCCATTCATGTCCACTGGACAAGACTTAACTAACTCAGTGACTTTCCTCTTGGTTCCTATAGCCAGCTACACTAACCAAGACTTTTCATGTTTGCTTCTCGACAATTGCAAACTTTCCACCACTCTAGGATCTATATAACTATGGCTAGCCCCTAAACCAATTAAAATAGTAAATGGTTGGTTGTTAATAATACCTTCCACTTCAATCATGTGCGACTAAAATTCAGCTTGCTTGTTGTCTAGGGATGCATAGATCCTTGGCATTCTACTGCCCATGTCCTCCACTGTTTCCGCTTGTTGAACATTATGGAAAACTCTCACTTTGCCATTTTTGTAGGGACAATCTATGTACTTGTGGCTCCCCTGATAGCCCCAACACTGAATGGGCGTCTGCCTTGGCCTTTGTTCTCCTACATCATCCATTCTTGGCTCTCTAAACGATGGCTGTCCTTGAGGACTGTTTCTGAAAAAGGGTGGCTTAGTTCCCTTCTTCCTTTGATCCATCTGGAATTTTTTCTTGTCTTCCCAAGCCTTCCGGAAAGTAGGCTTCTCTCTTTTCTTCTCATATAATCATTTCACTCTTCTTATAGTTTCTTCCATAGTCTTAGGATCATCATATTGAATCTTGTCACCAATGGAAGGTGGAAATCCACTTAGATACCTCTGAATCTTGACAGTCTCATCTTTGATGAACATGACATACTTTAGCAATTCCAAAAACCTTCATTCGTATTCATCAATGGTCATGATGCCCAGCTTGACTTCAAAGAACTCTTTCATATTTCTGTCATAATATATTTTAGTCAAGTATTTCTTCTTGAAATACCTCTTGAATTCTTTCCAAGTGATATATTTCTCTCTAATGTGTTGTACCTGCACAAGCTGATCCTACCAAATGGATGCCTTTCCTTTCAGTTGATACATTACAATTCTTCCTTCTGCATGAGAGGAATAATTCTGCAGTTGGAAATATTTCCTCATGCCAAGCAACCATGTTTCAACATCTTCCTCCTTCTTATGTTCTCCATCAAATGTAGGAGGCTTAATGTTGTTCATTTCGCCCTTCAGCGCATCCACTCCAGATCTCCTATGCTTTCTAGTAGGAGATGGGATTGAACTACTGTGTGCCCTCCTCTTGGAGCGACCTTGGGAGTGATGATGGTGTCTACCAACACACCTTGATCTTCTTCCCTCAGAAGCCTGGTGACTCCCTGTTTTTATCGAGTCTCTCTCCTTGTCCAACTTATTTTCTATTCTCTCCAGACTCTTCATCAACATTAAGTTGAATTCTCCCTACTTGTCCTTATCTTTCATAAGCTTCTTGCTATCTTCTTGGTGAGTTTGGGCATCTTTCTGCAATCTTTCAATGATTTTCATCATATTCCCTTCCTTATCTATCTCTTCTCCATGCCCATTGGAGTTCGACCCTTCAACTCCCAAATGAACATCCATTCCTTTTGCTTCATTCTCTGAACTGGAAGCATTCGGTGCTTCCCCCATTTATTTTCACTTAGTGGCAACTCTATTCGGTTCTGGCACTCGTTAAACTTATGAAAACACAATGTGCAAACAAATGGAATTTGTTAGGCCATTATTCCTTAACAAATCCCACAGCATTAATAAACAAATCTGATTCAAGAAAACGTTCAGATTTCATGAATTTTCCGAGCTCTGCTCGGCTCTGTAACAATCCTTCGGGCACTATCCCCTTCTCTCTTAATCCCCAACCCACATGATCGCGGGTCATGACCACTCGCCTAGATCAATAAGTGCGCACTCGGGCCTTCGGCCTTCGGCTTCGAACAATTTCCAAGCATAACACAACAGTCACTCGGAGTTCTGAGCTACCGAACTCGTGCAGTAGGCTAGATCAACGGTCCACGTCTACCCAACATCCAACGAATGACACTTGCGGTGGAACCTTAGGCGTCTGAGCTCCGGGACTTCGGGACTTCCAAAGATTTCACATCCGCACACCCCGAACCATTAATATCCAAACACTCCCACGTCACCTTAGGTGACGTTATTACGTCACATCACTTAATGTTTTCCCAATTGCAGGGGCATGCAACGATGTTTTGGAGCAACCCTCCTTTCGTCCCGCAATTCTCCTGACGCCGACACGTAACCCCTCAGTGAAACCATGGTTTGGATTGTGGGACCGCCTTGGAGAATTATCTTTCGTGCAACTTGGGTCCCCGCAATGTCTCCTGGCCATTGATCTTGATGCATCGTGATCAATGCCACTTTGGGTCCTCCGACCTTTAACTACATTACGTAACCTCATGCCCCACTAACCCTGCTCACACAGGATGCCATATGGTGGAATACTAGTGACTGATACGTGGCCCATTCAGATGGGTGACACTCGTCACGTTCCAAATGCCATTTCAATCATCCACGGGTTCTAAACCCACTGACATGTGGCACACATCCCATGTGTCCACATCACCCTCAGGTGATGTCGTCATAACTCACCACTTCAGCTCTCCAGGATTCGGGAGTTTCAACTCCTCTACGCTCACTTTTTCCCGGAGCGCTTTCTACTAGAGTTCACGATCTACCGACACGTGTCCTCCTTAACGATCAACGACTAGGATGTTTTCCTATGATCTATGGTGTAGATCTCCTTTAGAAGTTCGTGCCTCAGCTCATTCCACTTCTCTCAATTGCCAAACTTTGAAAGGATTCCAGGATAACCTTCCTGCACCTTTCCCAGATCTAATGGTCGTAAAGGACTCTCCTTTTTCCCAAACAGATCCTACGACTCCAATGCCCCAAGTGTTGAGCGCTCTCTCTCTGTGGTCAAATACCACGCTGGTTGTGGTTTTATTCTACTGCTACTCCTCCTAAGCTTCATAACATGGCCAAGTAACCCCTTGGCACTCAGAAACATTCAGAGATCCGAAATTAGTCCTCCAGACACAATTTCCTCTTGAAACCTTGGGTCCAAAGACCACTTATCCGACCCATCTAGGCTCAATGTTGAAACCTGCTCTAATACCATATTGTAACGTCCCCGACCATCAACCCCACTGTTAGGCAACGCTACTACACGGAATAAAACTTATATAGTATGCATTTAAATGAAGTTAAATGAATTAACATAGTAAACATATAATTATTGCTAACATACATATTTAATGGAATTAACAGTAAATATCATTGCAACAAAATACATGATAATATTGCAAGCATCACAGACATGCATTTTAATTGAAATTAAACACATGCATATACTTATCTTTGAAAATGTATTAACTACACAAACTATGTTCAGACCTTCCACAAACCTCCTAGCCTTAGACCTCGCTGCTCATCATACTCAATAGTGGGTCACCCTCGAGCTGGGACTAAGCTCAACCCAAGGAAAGGGAATCCTAGACTAGCCTGAGGTTACAGGAAAACAGCACAGAGAAACCAGAAGGATTCTCTCCAAGAGCCTTTTTACGCCCACTACTCACAGACTCTCATTCCCCACATGCCTGTTCCACCTGGGAGTATACACCTTCACAAGCATAGTCCATTGGTGCTTCATCTCCCTCTCTGGGTCTTGACAACATGATGGATCATGAATTCTCAGAGCTCTGTAGTTGGTGCTGGCCTCTCTCTGGGAGAAAACCACTTCCCAACAGACTCTTTCACTTGGAGAGAGTTGCTCATAGGCTTGACAACCTGCATCTTCTACCACAGGCCTGAAAACCCTGTTCTTCAACCAACTTCAACCCAATTCCCGCAAAGTGAGGATAACAACAACAAAAACTGATCAATTCCACTCAGGAAACACAGAAGGCATCAACCCAAAGACAGTTCAGGTACAGACTCAACTCTGTAAGAGCGAATAGGCTGGGCTCACAGGACACACAGGTGACATGGATCAATTCACGAGTTTGCCACTGGTTTTCAGGGTGCGTGACAAGGAATCCACGCAGAGGTCGAACACAGACTCGATCGTTCAGACAGAGGGTGTATCAGCTTCTCAAGAAAACATCACAGGCTTCGGGTTTCAGAGCTGCGTGAGGCATACAGAGATCAGACAGAATTCACGGTTTCAGAACACCAACGACAGAATGGAGGACGAACCACCATCACGACTCAATTCTTGGGTTAAATTGCATGTGCCTGGGTCGACACATGTCGCCCATGAAGCTGCATGCACTCCATCAAGTATGCGTTCCCTTTTTTCACATGTTGGAGCTGCATGCGTCGCCTCTCCCATAACTTAGGATAAAAACATGTTTGTCACACAACTTTGGAATAATAATAAATATTATTCCCAAGGACTTAAGCCCCTAAGCTTAGCTCCTTTTCCCTTACCCACCCTGTGGAAGCCTAGTCCCCCAACACTCTTTCTTCGTGGTCGGTCTGCACGTAACGATGTTTAATCTTTATTAATGTTCTGCATATTACATATACAAAAACATGCTCCTGGCCTTTAACACTTAGGCTCTCCGGCCTAATAAACACATAAGCCTACCAGCTTATCAATACTCGGCTCACCAACCTACAAAACATGATTTACAATTCATAAACATGATTACAACATGGCTCGTCCTTGGGGATATTATAGGGGAGCTCTCAATTGCTGAGTTTGGATCTTTGTTGGGAAGTTCTGCTACTATAATTCATGTTCAATTTTCATCTTTATGCTCTTGCACATTAAATTTGTGTATTTGTGAATAGTTCTTAGTTCTCAGAAGTTAGAGGATCACATTTGGTTTCCTCGTATTAGGGGGTGTTTGTTTCATTGTGCTTCATAGTGGATTTTCATACTTTTATTCTGAGAGGAGGTTTGTTCTATGGGTCTTCAGTAAATGCTTCCAAATACCATTGATTTGGTGATTTTGAATCTCATTTTCTCTCTTTGGAATTTCTCTCTCTATTGGGCTTGGGCGTGGCACGCTTTGTGTTGTTTTTGTAGGTGAACTTGTACTCTCTTTATTACTCTCACACAATGGATTATCGAGAACTAAATGAGATTATGAGGGTTTAAAGGAATCACGAAGAAGCCATTCAGGCCAATAGGACATCAATTTTCACAGAAACTACAAAGATTCGTGAGAATGAGCACAAGTAGTCACTCAAGTTGCAACAATTATGGTCACACTTGTACATCAGAAGCATCAAATGGAAGGCCTAGACGCAGGATGTAATATGCTATGGATGATGGTGATTAACATGAGCAAGAGAGATCATTTAGGGGCATCAAACGAGGTCCAATCTATGAACTCAAATTATGGCAAGTTGAATGAGGAAGAAACAAAGCACCAACTTGATGATGTAATGAAAATTGAGCAACTCGCTGAAGAATGTGGAAATGCACCACTAGAAGAAGGGGTGAGAAGACATGATTTCTATTAATCTTTTATGTTTTGTAAGGTTATTAGAGTGTTTGGTTTATTTTGTAGAATATGCCTTGGTAAATTTGTCTATGGACATTATTAAGCTAGGCTTGACACTCATAGATTGTAACAAATATTGCTACTATTAGACCTCTATGAAACACTTTTGATTGTATTCTCTCTATAACTTCGATGCAAAGTTTTTTTATTAATATAAATTTCCTAATTACTATTAAGAAAAAAAGAAATAATTTTCTCTTATTTAAATTCAATTCCCAAGAATAACATATTAAACTCTTAATGAATATATTATTAAAAATCTGTTATTATAAATTTATATTACATTTTTTAATATAACTTATTTTAATTTTTTCAACAAATATTTCACACAATACCCATATCATTAATTCTTATTCTTATTTTTTCCATAAATAAAATTGAAACTCAAACTTTTCACTATAAATAGAAGTCTTTAACAAAAACACTCAAACAATATATAAATAATACCTAAAATGATCAATGCTCAATGGCTGAGGATGGCTAAAGACACTCTCGTTTTTTTTTACATAATCTACAGATAATTCCAGACTTTGCCACAATCTGTCTGCACCCAAAAGTATAATAACTTGGAAAATCTTAATGTTTTCTGAAGTATAACATTAAAATATTATATTAATATGATCTGTCTGCATCGAAAAAGTATGATAACTTGGAAAATCTCAATGTTTTCCCGATTATAACATTAAAATATTATATTAATATAAATTGGTCTCAGCGTCAGTACTTCGTGCACGTCGATTCACATTTTCGTTTTAAAATATATATTTGCACCTCACGTTTAATTCCTCTGGTTACTTCATAGATCTGTGGACTTACCTGTAGACTTACTTCATAGATCTGTGGACTTACCATTTAATTCCTCTGGTTACTTCATAGACCTGTGGACTTACCATTTAAGCACAGAGGTATCAGCAAATATCTGGTCAGAGAGAGCCTGGCATATCGGAATTTGAAACGTGTGATTCTTTCGATGTTGTTGTCGTGAGATCGGAAACAGGACAGTAGTACTGTAACTACCCTGAAAGATCCATTGGACTAAGGAAATTGCAATAGAGACTGAAATAAGGAAGAAGCTTCTCATAAAATCTATTAGAATTTACCAGTGGTTTTCCCTGCACGCACATTTATTTATTTTGTTAAAGGAGGACCAACGTGCCCTTTAATCAGAAGAGCTATTAGTCACAGTAAGTCATATTCAATCTAATTTATTAACGTAAAGTTGCTTCATAGGACCATAAGAAATACATGACAGAGATTTGTGGGATTGTAAAAAATACAATATTTAAGAATGAGGAAAAGCTATAAAAAAAGATTTTAAAATTTGAAAAACATCACTTTAACAAAATGGAAACAATAAAAAATATCCCCAATTATACATTCAAATTGCTGACTTGACTAATTGTATTGTATACATGAAGAGGTTTCCACATGTATTTTCTGACCAAACATACAAATGGCCAACTTGACTGTATATTCTCATCTGTATATTACAAATGGTCAACTTGACTGGTTACATTGGCCAACTTGACTGTATATACAAATGGCCAACTTGACTGTATATTCTCATCTGTATATTATAAATGGTCAACTTGACTGGTTACATTGAACAGATGAGGAGGTTCTCATACAAATTATTTATGAGTGATTATCCATACAATTATTTGTATTATTGATAAGGAGGTTGTCAACTTGACTGAACACATACAATTTGTATTATTGATGAGGAGGTTGCCAACTTGACTGAACATATGAGGAGGTTCTCATATGTATGTTGCAAATGGCCAATTTGATGAAGAGGTTCCCATATTGAACAGATAAGGAGGTTCCTATATCTATATTCTGATTATTCATACAAATTATTGACGAGGAGGTTGCCATATGTATATTGAACACATGAAGAGGTTGTTATCTGTATATTCATACAAAATACAAATCATTGATAAGGAGGTTGTCATATGTATTTTTTAATTATTCATACAAATTATTGACTAGGAGGTTGTCATATGTATCTTTTGATTATACAAATTATTTACTAGGAAGTTGTCATATATATCTTTTGATTATTCATACAAATTATTGTTGAGAAGATTGTTATATATATCTTTTGATTATACAATTTATGAGAAAGTTGTCATATATATCTTTTGATTATTCATACAAATTATTGATGAGGAGGTTATCAATTTGACAAGTTATATTAAAAACGTAAAGAGGTTCTGATAATACATACAAATTATTAACTTGATCGATATAAAATATTAAAAATTGACCATTAATATTGTACACACTTGAGATTCCACTTGACATCAATCAACCTCCCACTTTGACATCAATCAACCTTCCTATGCAGTTACCACTTTCCAAGGCCCATAAAATAATAGTAACAGGTCAATCTTCAGGCAACTGGTTCTACCGCCATAAAGAAGAGATTTGTTTATTGTGTTATTAATATAATTATTATTTATTGTCTTTCTGATCAGACAACCAGATTTTGTGTGCAGAATTTTCCCAAATCTTTCCTTCCACTGAGATCTCTTAGTTTATTATTTTATATTTGACACTCAGATTTTGTGTGCAGAAGTTTCCCAAATCTTTCCTTCCACTGAGATCTCTTAGTTTATTATTTTATATTTGACACTGGTATTGCCGAGACCGACATGCGTCTGTGAACAATATATTTTTAATTGAATTTGATTGTTACATATAACGCTGATAACATATATCATATGAGCTGTTGCAATTTTAGAGAATTGAGAAGCAGTCATAACAGACGAATGATTCACACAATAATGATTTGGATTACTTTGAATTTAAATTACAATATATATATATAGTTGGAGTCAGATTTAACTTATTCTAAATATAGTTATGGAGGTTGAGAGAATATCTCAACAATTCCAACAAACCAAAACCAACTCCAAATTAATCATTAATTCTAACATCCTCCCTTAATGATTACATTACAAATAAACCACATATTACAACTCTCAAATCACAACATAGATCTCTGTTTGATCTGGTCTTCATCAGCACTGAAACTCACTCTGCAATCACACGGCTTCCGCTCTTTCTTCTTCCTCTTCTTCGAGATTTCCATCGACACATTTAAAGTCAAAACGCCTCTGACCATCTTTCTTGCACTTGTATACTGGACAATTTGACAACTTGGCTCATCGGGGCTTCGGTGATAAAAGTTGACAATTATTGATGCATTCTATGAACTTGCCTTCATCTATTGGATTTTTGCTTTCGGCTATCCTTTAGTATCTAGAAGAAAAGTTTGGATATTGAATGTCCTCAACATTCCTTTACACAAGGTGACTTCCAATAAAAACAATGTACTTGACACTGGGGCTACCGGCTTGCATCAAAATACAAGTTCTTATTTTTACATAAACACTTACACACAAAACTTTTAAACTCACCACGTAAAAATAACCTATAATTGTTGATCTTGGAGCACCGAAGTACAACAATTAACAATGTATTCTCTCGGCACCGAAGAACGTCGAGAATCGCTATTTTAAATTGTGTAAATATGTTCAATAATTGGTTCTTCTCAGCAAACTTGTTCTCAAATTCTGCAAATGATGGCTCTTCCCAAATTTGAAAACAACAATAACAATTGGCCATTAACCACATCTCATCTCATGCGCGTTTATGTTCACCTTTAGCGCCAAGATTTTAATTTTCCTGTGAGTGGAGTCTCTGCCAGCGGTGTTTACCAAGCAAAAACAAACCCTCTGCTCTTCTACGCAAACTCTTGAAGGTATCCTGCAGGGAATTCCTTCTTTGACAGTTGTTCCCTTAAATTTGAGATTGCAGCACTTTTATTCGTGACTCCATTAAGTCCTCTTCAACAATTTGGGCTCCTTCAGATCTGGTTTCAAATTGGTGGTTCCTTCTACGCAGCGATCTGAAATTTTACGAACTGAGAAGCAATTTCCCATGGATCTGGATCAAGCGGCAAGATGCGTATGCAGGACAGCTTCAGATCTGTAGCTTGGCGCAGTGGTTAGTCTCTCCGGCTGTTAGATAAATCTCCCCACATCCGGTATCTAAATCTGATAGGCGGATGGACTCTTCTTCGTTTCTGAGCCACAATTCGAACAGTAAACAATAGCGACGATCAGAATATCTCATGGAACTTCACTCAAAAAATACATTTCAGCAATCACTAACTCAGAGAACTTAATACACACAACAACACACCCAACGCTACATATGTACAGAGGATTAACTCTCAATTTATTTCATATTCCAGCCCCTCTCGTGAGAGAGTCAAGACTATCCTCGTTCTGATATCATTTTAGAGAATTGAGAAGTAGCCATAACAGATAGATGATTCACACAATAATGATTTGTATTATTTTGAATCTAAATTACAACATATATATATATATATATATATAATTGGAGTCAAATCCAATTTATTCTAAACTTAATTATGGAGGTTGAGAAAATATCTCAACAACTCCAAATTAATCATTAATTCTAACATACACTTAGTCACATTTTTCCTGTGTATGAATCTCTCAGCCATATTGAGAGTTTGCATACTTCATAAACATAAAGTTTTTGAAATAAGAACTTCTCTAACTCACGTCAATTTATCAAAGTTTATTTGTGGGAGTTATAAACTTTTACCTTTGTAGTTTGTATTGGAAGTTTATAAACACTTGGCGTGTCAATTTTAGACGCCTAAAGTTTGCACTGAATCTTATTTTAATGGGTGACATGGCTTGGCTTTGCAAGTGTTAGATACCCATTTTCATGGTGTAAAGTTGGTTGAGATAGTTTTTAAAATAAGAACTCCTCTGATTCACTTAAATTTATCAAAGTTTGTTTATTAGTTTGTAAATTTTAAAAACTTTCCCTGTTAAGAGGGTGGGAATTTCAATACCAAATAGTCTTTTAAATTTGATAGTTTTGATGTTAAATTTGATAGTTTTGATAACATGGAAATTTTTAAGAATATAATAGGGTTATTTCTACTTGATTTTTAATTATAAAATAGGATCATATTTAGGGTTATCTATACTTGATTTTTAATTATAAAATAGGACCATACTTGCATGTTATTAGTTTCAGAAGGTCATTGTTTAAACTTTTTATTATTTGGCTTTTTTCTAGCATATTTTTGACCAATTTTTCCCAAAATTTGGTGAGAAATTGTTAGCATTGCAGATTTGAATGGTTGAGTATGTATAACCCTACTGCTACAGGGGGTTTTTAGGAAGCTGAATCCACTAATGCAGTAAAAAATGCAATTTAAAAAACAGAAAATTGTAATTTCACCCAGATTTATATCATCAAATTCCAATGAAAAATGCCAAAAAATAAAACTTTTTAACAATGCCCTTTGCAAACATAGTTGAATCATAGTGTACATTTTTTCACAGTTCGTCATAATATTGTTGTTAGACTTCTGGATGTAAACAGTGTGTGGAGTTTATGAAAAGTCCCACACAGTTTACATCCACACACTCCACACATAGTTTACATCCAGAAGTCTAACAACAATAACATAGTTGAAATTAATGAAAAACTATCTTTAATCTGATTTTATTGGTGGCATGACTTTGCAAGTGTTATTTAACTCCCTACTATACTATTTTTGAACTTTCATGATGTAATGTTTGGTATGTATGAATGATTTTTCAAGGATATGAGAAGATTTAAAACTTATGTAATGTTTGAACTTCTATGATGTAATGTTGATTATGTATGAATGATTTTTTATGGATATGAGAAGATTCAAAATATATGTAATGTTTGGTATGTATGAATGATTTTTCATGGATATGAGAATATTCAAAACTTATGTAATGTTTGGTATGTATGTATGTATAAATGACTTTAAATGTATATGAGAAGATTCAAATTATTGTTTTATTGGATTGTTTTTAAGCTTAGGTTAAGCATTTTAACACATTTATCTCTGCAATAATTCCACTACTTATGTCTAATTCTTCATGTGATCCCTCACATTAATTCCACTACTTATCTCTAATTCTTTATGTGATCCCTCACATTTTGGGTGAGACACATCCATAGGGTTTCACTTAGTAAACCTATGTCATAAGGACATCGATAATGGGATATTAAATAATCCTCCTAATCCCTTTTCTATATTCAAAAACCTATACTTTGACCTCCCGTCAATACACTTTCACAATTAAAAAGTCCATTTGTTTCAACTAGATATCCTAGGTATTCAATTTTCCATGACATTTTTCACACCTCTTTTTATTTATCCCCTACTATTTTGGTAAGAATATATTATCCAATTTTCACCTACTAACCCTCATCGTGCTTCCTCCTCCCTCTATCTTCAAAAACCACTGCAATTTTGTTTGCTCAAGTCTTGTCTCAATTGGACTCCTCCCTTTACTTTCTAAAATCTCTATATCTATATCCACTGGTAAAATAAAATACACCCCCCAATACCTATATCCATAAGTATATTAAAATCTGCAGGCTAAAGATTCTAAGAAATGATGTTTTTTTCCATGGATATGTGCCCTAATTTCGGCCAGAAATTCTTGGATTGGTAGATTTGAAATGATGTTTTTTTCCCTGGATATGTGCCCTAATTTCGGCCAGAAATTCTTGGATTGGTAGATTTGAGTGATTATTTCTGTAAAATCCGAGTGTCTAAAAAATAGTGATTCTGTAAATTTGTAAATTTATATCCCCTGGTTTCAAGCAAAATTGAATTAAAAGAAATTTTTAGTAGCTTTAGTTTTCTCTACTTTGCATATCTAAAATTTTGAGATTAATTGAGTAGAAATTTTTAGTAGCTTTAATTTTCTCTACTTTGCATATCTTAAATTTTGAGATTAATTGAGTAAAAACTTCTTTAGAAGAAATTTTAAATTGTATTTTTCTAATAGAAAAAGTGAGTTGTGTTTTCATTATGTGTGTTTTAGATATAAAATTATTTTTAGGAAAAGTGGATATTTTAGCAAAAATTTATTTATATTTAATTTATTTTTCAAATAAAAATTTCTGGGATATGAAGTAGGGGATATAGCCTAAGTGAGTCCAATGGTTAAGAACATGTCTTTCCTCCTAAGAAGTCACAAATTCTATGTATACTTCTGTAGAATTTAGCTATTTTCTAATCAGAAATTATTAACTTCAAATACTTCAATTTATATTCAGATAAAAAAATGTCAAAACTTAAAACCTAATTTTAGAAAATGCCTATATATAAAAGTGAAAAAGTTATATCCCTTAAAATCCTTTACCATTTAGGAAAAAGAGACCTCAAACGTATAAAAAGAAAAATAATTTTAAATCATTTTTTTGGTAAACTACAAATTGATAAAAAAAAATTCAAACATTTTTAGAACGAAAAACACACTCTTCATGATTAAAAGTTGTTCATGAATGCCTCAAACGCTGAAGTCTACTTATGAATGTACCATTGTTTTTTAACTTTGTTTTATATATAACAAAGAGACAAAAGCGTTGAACAAATTCCAAAGCTGAATGGAAATAGATTATAATACTGTGAAAACATTTAACCGAACGCTGCTTCAACAAAAACAAATTATATCGTGGTGTGGGCTTACCATAGCTAAGGAGGAAGGAGTATCAAAATTGTCGGTGATTGGAGAATCGTTGTTGGTAATTCAAGCACTGAATGACCAAGATAATCCATCCGGCAATCCTTAATTTTAAGAAGCACCAAACGTCTTGCTCAATCCTTTGAATAGATTCGCTTCTTCCACGTCAAAAGGAAACTTAATGCAGAGAATGGGAAAAAAGCTAGGACTCTACAACACGACTCTTTGTGTAAGAATGGGATTACTCATCCTCTACAAATTCCTTAAGCATGATGGGTAGGGGCACAATTTTTGTTTGGTTTAATTGATCTCAAGGTTTCAAAAGCGGGCTTTCCTTGCCCTTGGAGCTGGGTATCCAACCGATGGTTCATATTCCAATTTGATTCATGCATCACGTACTAGTTGTTGGGCTAGAAGGGATAGAAGGCAGGTGGCCTACCATGATCCCATACTCTAACCATCAACTCGTGCGAGCCTATATTCAATTTATTTATTGCGAAAGAGAGGAAGTATATGGGACAATGGTCTGCTTCAAGAATCTTTGTTTTTTAGTGCCTAGGGAAGGAGCATTGGTGAATTATTGGTTGAGATTTAGAGGAGAAGAGGTGAGAAGGTTGGAGGCCAAAGTGAGGGCAGGTTTGGATCTCAGTGTCGAAAGGTCAGAGTGGAATGCTTTGCCTCAATGCAGGTAGTCTATGTTCGCATCTCCAAGCATGATCTGAATAAATATATTTATACTTTATATTATATCATACATATATATTATACAACCTGAGTGGGTCTAATGGTTAAGAACATATGTTTCCTCTTAAGATGTCACAAGTTCAAATCCAAAGGGGGGTAGGGTATGTATACCTTCGTAGACTTTACCAGTGAAATCCACTAGTTTGGTGTCTACCAAAAGGATATACGCTAAGGGTACAGTAAGGAACTTGTTTCAATAGAGCTCTAGTGCACTTGATTTTTATAGGGTGTAAGCACAATTGACACTCTTGAACTCAAGGAAATATGAATGGCTTTGAGGAGACATGAGGAAATTATCTAGGCCAATAGTTAGGCCACGATGTTACTTTCTGCTAAGATGGAAGAGATGGAACAAATAATCAACTCTCTCACTGCCAATATCACGACCCTCATCCAACAATAGAGGCAAAGAGTTAATACCTTGGAAGGAGAATTCGATAAATTGTGTTCTTTGGTTGAACAATACATTTAAATTCTCTATCTTTGACATTCAACAATCTGGGAGATTTACATCAAGAAACTAGGGAGGAAGACATTATCAGTTAAAATCGAGATCCAATGGACACTGAGGAACCAAATCCTCCCTACTCAGTCGGGGAAGAAGAAGAATCAGGTAGTGTCCATACTTAAATGCTTGAATGTTTTTTAAATCTGTATGTATTTTGGACTAGTATATCAGGGTAGCTACTAGTGGAATTACTTGGACGTCTAGTATAGATGTAGATTTCTCTAATAGTATAATATGTATAGGAAATAGACCTCTAGATGAGCCTCGTTTTGGAATTTTTTTGATGTATTTCTGAGTTGTAGCCTAGGCGTAGCACCCTTTTATAATATATAATATATATATTTTGTTTTGGTTAAAAATAAAATAAAATAAAGCAATATATTAAGATATGACCCTTTTGCCCGCAGGGGTGTAGACCGATTGGCAAGTGCCATGTAAATGGAAGGAAATGTAAAAAGGAGGTCTCAAGTTCAATTCTCACCCTGATTTACCTATGCCCTATGCTTGTGGGTTGTGTGGATGCACCTGGAAGTTATAGAGGTAGCAGACGAGAATCGACCCCGTGTCATGCAAGTACGAGAACCGCGATTTGTCGATTCCGCCAGTCACGAAAAAAAAGAAAAGAAAGATATGAACCCTTTTAAATATTGAAATAGGTAAGAATCAATGCTTACAACTTTAGTTTGTCTCTTTACATGTGCATTTACTCAATAGTAATGATAAGGAACCTCAAACTCTACAAGTCATTCATGCTCAATTAGAACAAATAGGGCTAAGTCTTAGCTTCCATATAAGACATGGTATTGGATGCACATGGAAAATTACTAGGATATATGATTCTACATAAGAATAGAAGTACGAATAAAATAAGTCAACAATATCTTTGGTAGGTGGGGTTGAAATGGTAGCTACCAACTGAAAAATGGTAATCCAAGGAGAAAAGTGAAGAATTGTTTCCTCATCTCATTTATAGTTAAGTATTTGGGCGACTAGAAGAACTAAAAAGGGGAGTTATGATATGAAATGGATCATTACATTTGTTTACCTTCTAAAAATTTTTATGGAGTGGGAAATTTAGAGTCATATTTTAGAATATAACTTGTATTTTACAGAATGGATTCTTTGTAAGTTTAAACATTTGCAAGTGAAGCAATGCATACAAAGTTCTAAGAAAAACATAAATAGAAACAATAATACACACAAATTACACAAAGATTTACCCGAGAAACCCTTAACCAAGAAAACCAACCAAACTTAGAGTGTCACCTCTATCTTCTTCATTGTATTAACTTGACCATTCATAATAAAATATTTAGGTATTGTGCAACATCCAAAAACTCCAATATGTTATTTCGAATTATATTACAACCCTAATCTCTTAATCATGATTATATTATAACGGGTTGAAAACCATTGGCCAAAAAAAACAAAAAAATAGGCCAAAAATTAGACCCAATTGAATTAATTAATTTATCTTTAATTTTTACTTTATGGAGCTAGCCTTGAAACTCATAACATGGGGAGCCGCCCCACCCCACTAGTGAGTTGTATTTTTTCTAGCACAACTAATGCCTAATGGATGAATGAATAGTCTACATGCAAAGAATATAACACGTCTCCAACAATCTTGAACTTTTGAAGCCAATTTCAAGGCTTTCTAAAAAAATTTCGATATTCAATTCAATGGAAAATGAATGAAAATTGATTTCCTTTCTATAAAGCTCATTGAGAAATTTCTAATGATAAATTATATTTTGTAAACTAAGTTAGTGTGTGAAAGTTACACTTTCCATAAGTTCATTATTACTTTATCCACTTTAGTACCATATGAAGTCACATAAGACTTGCACATGTGGATCTAATAACATATGGATTTCCAAAAAAGGTTTTAAAATCATAAAGAGAATTAAGAACCCTAATCGCAATGACCAAGAAAGGGTGATCATACCCTATATAAAATTCCGAGAAATAATTCAACTTTGATTATATCGATTTTATGCTCCATAGAAGCAAAATCACTAAGAGGAATAGAATATTACAAAGCAAAGAAGGAAGAACTATCTATAGGGGATTGCAACACACCATAATGTCTCATAGGTGTTAAAATATTGTGTAACTCCAAAGAATATTCTTATCCCCTTTTGTGGATAAAGTAAAAGATAAAATATATTTATTATTGATTATATCAATCCCCTTTTGTGGATTGATCACGTCGGACATTGTAATCGACCAGATCCCTTTTTGCGGATTGGTCAAACCTTAATTGTAATAGGCAGAATGAGAAGTCATCCCTTAGATTAAATAAAGGTGGTTATAACCACCCAAAATGAGAAGTCGGCCTTGCCAGTGAAAAGACACTTTTGTTCACACCTGCGAGATTGTATAAATAAGAGAGACCAACGCCTCATTTACTCACTCACTCAGTTGCTCATCAGAGCGCAAGTTTGGAGCTACAGTTGGAGAAGAAGGAAGAGAGACAGAGGCGCATTCTTGGGAGATGACTTTCTCTAGTGTTTGGTTTATTGTCTTGGCATTGCATTGGCTATCTATATTAAGGAAGTTTTGCTGGGTTTTCTTCCTCATGAGGGTTTCCCAGGATAAATGTTGTGTACTCTTGTGATTGTGTTTCTCTCAGTGATCCTATCTATGCTATTGTTATCTAGTAAATTTAAAGTAACCTAATAATAGTAGAAACTTTAACATGGTATCAGAGCTAAGCTGAAGAGAGCATCTTTCACAAGAAAAAGAGAAAAGCGTCACTGTTGTTGTACATGCAAATTAGGAATTTTTATTGAAGAAGAATTTCAACTGCAAATCCATCTAGAAAAGTGCGCCCTACCTCAAGGAATATTTTGGCATCCTCAGCGCAACGTTTCAGTGGCTAGATCTCCTGGAAAGTGAAACCCTAGTTTTCACAAAGTACTAGAAGTACCAGAAAACCAGAAGCACCAGTCCAGAAATCTGTAGATCAAGTTTGAAGGGGGTAAAAGTTAGATTTTTTGAAATCTAAACACACCAGGCTACTCCCCTCAGTCCATTGCATCTTTTGGTGAGTTCAGTTTTTAGATCCAAGAAATTTGATTTTTCTATTATTTCTATAGCCCAGAGGGCTAGGGTTTCTTCTACAAGAAAGAATGGATACCAGTATGAGGGTAGAAGACAAGATGGAAGGATCTAGAAACTTCAGATCTTGGAAGCATAGGTTGCAAATGATTCTAGACGAGAATGATCTCCTAGAACATGTTACATTGGGTGTACCAGAACCAGAGGAAGAAGAGAAAAATACCAAGAATAAGAAGAATGAAAAGAAAGCAAAGAGAATCGTGTCAGATTCAGTAAAGGATCACTTGATCCCTCATATATCCGAACTACAGACATCAAGGAAAATGTATGAAGCACTCAACAGGTTATATGAAAGCAAAGACATTAGCCAGAATCTTACCTTAAGAAATCAGCGTCCTAATATGAAGATGGAAAACTCAGAATCTATCACATCTATCTCATGAGAGTTTCTCAGATTAGAGATCAGCTTGCAACTATTGGAGATGTCATTAGTGACAAAGAGCTTGTAACCACAACCCTAAATGGGTTTCCAACATTTTGGATTCCTTTTGAACAAGGAGTGTATGCAAGAAGCAAGTTACCCAAGTTTGATAAGTTATGGGAAGATTGCACACACAAAGAATCTAGACTTGCAGACCAATAGAAGAGATTAATTGCCGACGAAGAGGAAGCTCTTACAGTTCAAAGGAACAAAAGAAGTTCCTTCAGGAGGAAAAATAAAGAAGCTAACTACGTAAGAGTTCCAGATAAGAAGAAATATGTTTCAAAGATCAGATGCTACAACTTTCAAAAGCTGGGACACTTTTCCTATGATTGTCCTCAAGGAAAAGGGAAAAGAAAGCATCAAGCACATGTGGCATAGGAAGAGGAATCACCTCCCTCAAAGAAATCTTTAGTATAAATTGAGAAATATGTACTTTAAGTTGAAGATAGTTGATCCGGAGAAAGATAGCAAATGGTGGAGTCTATGGAGCCTCCCCACACAAAAACAAAAGATAAGTATTCATGTTTATTTTTAGTATCATGTTTACTTTAATACTTTATCATTACAAGTTAGATTTTTTTGAGAATGTTAATTAACCTCATTTTATTTTAGTGTCTATGCAGACTTATCAAAGAAGAGGATAAATAAAGAGATAAAATATTTATTTCAGAAAGCATATTGTAAGTAAGTTTACAGGTCTCGGAAGAAATAACTTATGCCTTGACTTGGAGAAGTTAGATAGCATGAGAAGGACTTATGATATGGTGGCAGTCAGCAAGAACTAGACAAGTATCCAATATTTATATAGGAGCAGGAGGCTCCTAAAGATGCAGAACATAAATGTTCAAGATGAAGAAAAAGATGGATACTCAGATATAGTTGATGAGATGCAGGTAACTACAGGTTGCTCCAGTATCGTTCTTATAGATGCAAAGGGAGTAGGTTGATCCAGTATGAAGTCAGAAAGANCAGTAAAGACCAAACATTATCCAGTATTTATATAGGAGCAGGAGGCTCCTAAAGATGCAGAACATAAATGTTCAAGATGAAGAAAAAGATGGATACTCAGATATAGTTGATGAGATGCAGGTAACTACAGGTTGCTCCAGTATCGTTCTTATAGATGCAAAGGGAGTAGGTTGATCCAGTATGAAGTCAGAAAGAAATGTTCAAACTCAAGAAGGCACCCAGGATATTACAGAAGAAAACTTCAAGGATGATGATTAGAAGCTCTTAGTTTGGTGCAAGAGGGAGCTATGTCTCCGAGTTCGAAATGGAGGATCGTGATTTGGTGCAGTTAGGAAAGCAAATGAATGATGCCCAGAAATTTTGATCAAGATGAAAGTTATCCAGTGGATGGATGGTGCCCAGTAGATGGGTAGCATGGTATTATACCATGAAAATATTTTGGACCACAAGAGATTTTTTAGATCCCATAGCTAGACCTTCGTAGAGAAGGAATGAGCAATCCCACAGGTAGACCTTCATAGAGAAGGAGAAAGAAAAGAGGTCATCGTAGAGAAGGAAGAGACCTTCACAGAGAAGGGGAATGAAAAATTTGCCAAGGTTGGCCTCTGTCCAAGTGTTGGGTTTTGGATACTCTAGGGACATGCTAAAATACTCTCGTAGAGAGGGGTGTGACCACCATCGTAGAGAGGAGTGTGGATGTTTCTCCAAGGGGCAATGGGCATATACTCTCCTTTGGCTAAGGATTGAGTAGCCTGGAACACAAACCTTGACCATGTGGAATGGTTAGTTGGCTCTTGAGGTTTGTGTCGTGATCCTGCGTGAATCATGGAAAGGGAGTCTAGTCTTGTCCAGGCTAGCATCTTAGCTTCTCTAGTTCATGTGGGATGAATAGGAGTGAAGCTATGGCATTAGTCCTCCCCAGTGGATGGGTGATATACATGACTACAAGAGAAAGGAGAGCATAAAAGGAATGGAAAAACTCATAGGATATCTTTTGTGTGAAGATAAGACATCTTCTATGTGAATATAAGATATCTTTTGTGTGAAGATAAGATATCTTCTGTGTGAAGATAAGAAAGAGTATCTTTTGCGTGAATATGAAAGAAAGAAAGAGTATTTTCTTCGTGAAGATAAAGAGAACAAAACCTCTGATGATTTATAGATATGCCAGTTGTGATGCCAGATGATCAAGTGGATTATATTGATGCCTCCTGTTTCCCAGTTGATGATGTTATCCAGTTGATGTTGTTACCCAGTTGATGATGTTTCCCAGTTGATGATGTTATCCAGTTGATGATGTTTCCCAATTGATGATGTTATCCAGTTGATGTTGTTATTCAGTTGATGATGACATCCAGTGACCTGCCAAAAGATAAAGAATATCCTTCTTGTTAAGAGGGAGTGTTAAAATATTGTGTAACTGCAAAGAATATTCTTATCCCCTTTTGTGGATAAAGTAAAAGATAAAATATATTTATTATTGATTAGATCAATCCCCTTTTGTGGATTGATCACGTCGGGCATTGTAATTGAACAGATCCCTTTTTACGGATTGGTCAAACCCTAATTGTAATAGGCAGAATGAGAAGTCGGCCCCCAGATTAAATAAAGGTGGTTATAACCACCCATAATGAGAAGTCGGCCCTGCCAGTGAAAATACACTTATGTTCACACCTGCCATATTGTATAAATAAGAGAGGCCAACACCTCATTTACTCACTCACTCAGTTGTTCATCAGAGCACAAGTTTGGAGCTGCAGTTGGAGAAGAAGGAAGAGAGAGAGAGGCACATTATTGGGAGAGGACTTTTTCTAGTGTTTGGTTTATTGTCTTGGCATTGCATTGACTATCTATATTAAAAAAGTTTTGCTGGGTTTTCTTCCCCATGAGGGTTTCCCAGGATAAATGTTGTTTATTCTTGTGATTGTGTTTCTCTCAGTGATCCTATCTATGCTATTGTTACCTAGTAAATTGAAAGTAACCTAATAATAGCAAAAACTTTAACAATAGGTCCATAGTGGACTTGGTTCAAATTCTATATTTTCATTTTACACCATGATAGCTATGAAGATAGGCACAAATACTTCATTTTGTTGGAAGTTTTACCAATATAGGGTTTCTCTAGGGTAAATGTTGTTTTCATGGAATTCCATAAGGTGTATTTGATATTGTAGTTAGATTCTTATTTCACAATGTTTTAAGAATATTTGTGGTGTATTTTATTTTATGTAAAATCATTAATACAAAAGAGTACTCATGCAATAGGCTCATTGTGTTAACAATAAGTTTTAGATCTATTTTGGTAAGCTAAGCATTGAAATGTTCAAGGAACCATATCTAGAAATATGCAATATGATCTACACTGAACCACCTTAGAAAAGTATCTACATTGTGCCACATTGCACAAGACTTTACATTAGGCCACCTTGATAGTTGATTTACACCAATGGATATATAATGACCTTAAGAATTTCTCAATGTATATGATTCAAAATGAAAAGACCACTTCACATTATGATTGTGAGATAGTACAAAACTCACTTACCAAGTCACTTTCCCACCTATATTAAATAACAAGGAGCAACACAAATGCCCTCCTCATATTAGGGGGGTGTTTATTTCATTCTGCTTCATAGTGGATTTTCATACTTTTATTCCGAGAGGAGGTTTGTTCTATGGGTCTTCAGTAAATGCTTCCAAATACCATTGGTTTGGCAATTCTGGATCTCATTTTCTCTCTTTGGCGTTTCGTTCTCTATTGGGCTTGGTCGTGGCACGTTTTGTGGTGTTTTTGTAGGTGAACTTGTACTCTCTTTATTACTCTCACACAATGGATTATCGATAACTGAATGAGATTATCAGGATTTTAAGGAATCACGAAGAATCCATTTAGGCCAATAGGACATCAATTTTCATAGAAACTACAAAGATCCGTGAGAATGAGCACAAGTAGTCACTTAAGTTGCAACAATTATGGTCACATTTGTACATCAGAAGCATCAAATGGCAGTCCTAGAAGAAGGATGTAATATGTAATATGCTCTGGATGATGGTGATTAACATGAGAAAGGGAGATCATTCAGGGGCATCAAATGTGGTCCAATCTATGAACTCAAATTATGGCAAGTTGAATGAGTAAAAAACAATGCACGAAGTTGATGATGAAATGAAAATTGAGCAACCGGCTTGAGAATGTGGAAATGCACCACTAGAAGAAGGGGTGAGTAGACATGAGTTCTATTAGTCTTTTATGTTTTGTAAGGTTACTAGTGTCTGGTTTATTTTGTAGAATATATGCCTCGGTAAATTTGACTCTAGACATTATTAGGGTCGGCTTGAGAATCATAGATTGTAACAAATATTGCTACTATTGAACCTCTTTGAAACACTTTTGATTGTACTCTCTCTATAACTTTGATGCAAACTATTTTTACTAATATAAATCTCCTAATTACTATTAAGTAAAAAAGGAATGTTTTTCTCTTATCTAAATTCAATTCCCACAAATAACATATTAAACTCTTAATGAATATATAGATAAATATATATTAAACTCTTAATAAATATACTTATAAATATATATTAAACTCTTAATGAATATAAATAATACATTTTTTAATATTTGCAATTCATAAATAAATATATATAAATAATATATTAAACTCTTAATAAGTAGATAAATATATATATCTACATTTTTTAATATGTAGGTACATATATATTAAACTCTTAATGAATATAAATAATACATTTTTTAATATATTAAGCTTTAGTACTTCGTGCAAGTAAATTCACATAAACGTTTTAAAATATATATTTGCACTTCACCTTTAATTCCTCTATTACTTCATAGTTATGTGGACTTACTATTACTTTAATATATTTTGAAAGTGTACAGGTATCAACAAACATCTGATCAGAGAGAACCTGGCATCTCGGAATTTGAAACGTGTAATTCTTTCGATATTGTTGTCGTGAGATCGGAAACAGGACGAAATTTTAAATGGTTGCTGTGTTAGACTGGATACAGTGAATGTAAATGATATATATCTCTAATATATATCGAGATAATTTCTCGTGGAAAAAAAAAAAAAAAAGAGATCGGAAACAGGACAGTAGTACTGAATCTACCCAGAAAGATCCAGTGGAGTAAGGAAATTGCAATAGAGACTGAAATAAGGAAGAAGCTTCTCATAAAATCTATTAGAATTTACCAGAGGTGGTTTTCCATGCACACACATTTATTTATTTTGTTAAAGGAGGACCAACGTGCCCTTTAATCAGAAGAGCTATTGGTCACAGTAAGTCATATTCAATCTAATTTATTAACCTAAAGTTGCTTCTTAGGACTATAAGAAATAGATGACAAAGATTTATGGGATTGTAAAAAATACAATATTTAAGGAGGGAAAGCAATTGAAAAAAGATAATTTGAAAATTTGAAAAACACCATTTTAACAAAATGGAAACACAAAAAAAAATATTCCAAATTATACCCAAATATACATTCAAATTAATAAAAAAAATATTCCAAATTATATCCCCTTATGTATTCAAATTGCTGACTTGATTAATTATATTTCATACATGAAGAGGTTTCCACGTGTATTTTCTGACTAGATATACAAATGACCAACTTGACTATATATTCAAATCTATATATTACAAATGACCAACTTGACTGGCTACATTGAACAGATGAGGAGGTTCCCATCTGTATATTCTGATTATTTATACAAATTATTCATGGGTGATTATTCATACAATTTGTATTATTGATGAGGAGGTTGCCAACTTCACTGAACACATGAGGAGGTTCTCATATGTATGTTACAAATGACCAATTTGACTGGTTATATTGAACAAATAAAGAGGTTCCCATATGTATATCTTGATTATTCATACAAATTATTTATAAGGAGGTTGTCAACTTAACTGGTTATATTGAACACATGAAGAGATTGTCATCTATATATGTTATATGGAACACATGAAGAGGTTCTGATAATACTCATCTGTATTATACATACAAATGATTGATGACGAGGTTTTCATATATATATTTTGATTATTCATACAAATTATTGATGAGGAAGTTGTCAACTTGACTAGTTATATTGAACACATGAAGAGGTTTTCATCCATATATGTTATATGGAACACATGAAAAGGTTCTGATAATACATACAATTTGTTAACTTAACTAATATTAGTGTCACTTGAACTTCTTGTAAATAAATCTGTTAGAATTGCAAATGTGGAAAATACAATTCACATATGATAATTAACAATCACACACATAAGAAACATAGGGATTTCATGTGGTTCACCCAAATGTTGGGCTACGTCCACCAAGCATAGGCATCGATTGTCTTATTATTCAAATCATGGATATTACAACAAACTGACAAGTTCTCACTCTGTCTCTCTCACTAAGTCTCTCTCACTCTGTCATTCTGCCTCTACGAGATTACATGAATTTATACATTCACACAAGAAACTGATTATTAAATGCAATCCCTATCCATATTCTAACTTGGTCTATCTAGTTGCAACCAACACAGAATAATAGGATCCAAATCCATCATTAGAGGAATTCGTTGTAACCAAATCCTAACAATCTCCACCTTGACAACAATTAACCTGATACCTTGCTCCTTCCTTTTGTTCATCACCTTTTCTACAAGCCAAGAGAAGCCAAGCACCACTGCAAATTCTCTAATAAAATTGGTTTCATAATCTCACCTGTGTAACTTGCATGAGTTTGGATTTCTTGAGGGGTCACTCCACCTCCAACATGTCTTCCACAACTTTGTTGTGAAACATATTTAGTGATAGATCTCCTCCTATCCAAGACACATGTAAAATATACACTACAATCATCACAGACCATCTCAGTGTAACCATTATAGGTGACATTTGTGCTTCTCAAACGTTGAAGCACCCATTTCACTGCAACACCTGAATCTGTCACGTATTTGACAACATCATTATCATGTGAAACATTTGGTCTTAACCATTTCATCACATACAACATACCTCGTAGTGAACTTACATGAGACATAAACTTTTCTTCTTTATAGACATGACCTATGCTTGAAGAAAACTTATAATGCAAAGCAAGAGGGATAAAAACTGGTTTTACAATGTTCATACTGAACTCCAACCACAACTTACCATTACCATCTCTCTATACTTCCATGCCCATAATTTGTTTTGTTGCTCCTTGATCCCTCATCTGAATTGTCCTGTCCACCTGAGTCATTTTCTTACTGATTTGATCCATGCTTCATCTTGCATCAAGCATATCATCAACAAATAACATCAAGATTGTGAATGTACTATGAAATGTATAGTCATTCTTACCCTTTGAAAAATTCTGAGTCACTATGAAGGATTCAAACCTCTTTTATATTTTCCTGGGTACCAATAGGTCATACAATGAATTATCTATCATACAAACAAATTTACCATTGCGATATTGAATCAACCCTTTTGGTTGTTCCATACATACTATATCTCTGTCAATGATGACCTTGTGAGAAGTAGGATCCCACACACGACATCCATTTATACCACCATCATAACTTGCAGAGATATAAAACAAGAAAGAATTCAGAAACAAAGATTTTAAGTCTGGAAATGATTTACCGTTTACCAGTATCTACAATTCTTTCTTGGTCTTATGGCCTTGATGCTTCTTCCATAAACAAGAATATACATCTGTCACTTCAGATGCTACTTCAGTACTCCCTTCCATCTTATAAAGGTTATTAAACTTTGTTGCCTTCATCACTACTAAATTACCTTTCGACAATGTGAGTGCTCCACCTTGACCTGTATACTTATATCCACAAGAATCCAACACTTTCAATGAAATCAAATTTGATTTAATCTCAAATACATATCTAACATACGTTAATTCCCTAAGAGTACCATCGAACATCCTAATTCTAATACTGCCAACCCCAACAGTTTTACAGGGAATACCATTTCCCATAAACACTACACCCTCATCAACAGATTGGTAAGAAATGAACCAATTTCTATGTGAGCACATGTGGTGGGAGGCACCTAAATCTAACTGCCATTCTTCTTGATATTGTAAATTACTAGAAACGGATAAAACTTGATCAGTCATATCTGAATTTGTTACAGCCAAATTTGCTTCCTTCGTAGAGTTTTCCTCAGATTCCTTTCTCTTCCAACAATCTTTCTTGAGATGTCCCGTTTTGCCACAGAACCAACATTTTGCTTTACCCTTTATGTGTCTTGACTTAAATCGAGAAGAAATTTTTGCATTCTTTCTTTTTAGTTCGACCTCTGACCAGCATCTCCTCTGGAGTTGAGGTTTTTTTACTAGATTGTATCCTCATCTCCTTAGCCAACAAAGCTCCCACAACAGAGTCATAATCTAAAACATCTTCTAAGCTAAAACTAATAGAGGTGACTAGATTATCCCAAGACTCAGGCAACAAACACAATAGTGTAATATCCTTATCTTCATCTTCGAATTTAACTTCCATACTAGTCAATTGAACTATAAGGGTATTGAAGGTATTTAAATGGTCAACAACTTTTGTACCTTCTTTCATCCACAAACTGTACAACTATCTCTTCAAGTAGATTCTGCTCGTCAAGGACTTTGTCATATATAGAGTTTCCAACTTGCTCCATAACCCTGATGTTGTATCCTCTCCTACGATATTAAACAAAACATCATCCACCAGACATAAATGAATGGTACTAAGAGCTTTCGCATCCAGATCTTCCCATTCCTCATTCGTCATGGTTGTTGGTTTCTTTGACTTGCCTGCCAATGCTTTTTGCAACCCTTGTTGCACTAGTAAATCCTGCATCTTGAGCTTCCAAAGCTTAAAGTTTTTTTTACCGCTGAACTTTTCAACTTCAAACTTCGAACTCTGCATCTTAGCCATTAGCACAAAATCTCCTAATACCCAAATCATTGCTTATAATAACCAAGGCCTTTTGAAAAAATAATATGGAGGAATAATAAATAAAGTTAAATGTGGATCCTTAATAAATAAGGTTAAATGATAATCACAAAAGGTTTAAAATAATAAAAATTAATATATTCCATAAAACCTTTTATATCCTCTTCAACATCCACGTGAGATCCACCTCACATAAAAAAAAAGGTAATCTTTTAAATACTATATTTAATCCTCCATCTTTTTTACATATTATATTAAATTCCAAATATAACATAACCTTTTCCAAGACCATACCTTAAAATTTTTTTAAGAAGAAAAGTCATGCGCATGTTTTCTTAAGGAGTCGTGTCTTTTTTATTTAAGGGAGTCGTCGCACCTCACGCTACCATTGGAGTGCAGTGATCTCAAAAACTTCCGCACCTCCCAATTCACTAGGACCACAACGATTCTTGGTTCTTACTACCATTGGAGTGTGGCGATCTAAAAAAGTCTTCGCACTGTTCCTCTTCCTCAACCGTGACAATTTCAGAGAGGAGGGACCTGCAATAAGACGTCGCACCCTTCGAGAGGAGGGACCTGCGGCGATGTAGAAATCGATGCACCTCACACATATGCTGTTGCTACTCCTCCAAAATTTGATGCCCTCTCCTCTAACCAGCTCTGATACCACTTGTTAGAATTGCAAATGCGGAAAACACAATTCACGTATGATAATTAACAATCACACACATAAGAAACATAGGGATTTCACGTGGTTCACCCAAACGTTGGGCTACGCCCACGAAGCATAGGCATCGATTGTCTTATTATTCAGATCATGGAGATTACAAGAGACTGGCAAGTTCTCACTCAGTCTCTCTCACTCAGTCTCTCTCCCTCTGTCTCTCTCACTCATTCGTTCTGCCTCTATGGGCTTACATGAATTTATACATTCACACAAGAAACTGATTATTAAATGCAATCCCTATCCATATTCTAACTTGGTCTATCTAGTTGCAACCAACACAGAATAATATGATCCAAATCCATCATTAGAGGAATTCGTTGTCACCAAATCCCAACAAAATCCGGTATAAAATATTAAAAGTTAACTATTAATATTGTACACATGTGAGATTCCACTTGACATCAATCAATCTTCCTATACAGTTACCACTTTCCAAGGCCCATAAAATAATAGTAACAGGTCAATCTTCAGGCAACTGGTTCTACCGCCATAAAGAAGAGATTTGTTTGTTGTGTTATTACTATAAGTATTATTGTCTTTCTGATCAGACAACCAGATTTTGTGTGTAAAAGTTTCGCAAATCTTTCCTTCCACTGAGATCTCTTAGTTTATTATTTTCTATTTGACACTCGTACATTGGTATCGTAGATTTTGTGTGCATAAGTTTCCCAAATCTTTCCTTCCATTGAGATCTCTTAGTTTATTATTTTCTATTTGACACTGGTATTGTCGAGACCGACATGCATTGTGAACCATATATTTTTAATTGAATTTTATTGTAACATATAACGCTAAATGCCTATTGGGTCATGAGCTAGATGATAACATATATCATATGAGCTTCTGCACTTAGTCACATTTTTCCTGTGTATGAATCTCTCAGCCATGATGAGAGTTTGCATACTTCATAAACATAAAGTTTTTGAAATAAGAACTTGTCTAACTCACGTCAATTTATCAAAGTTTATTTGTGGGAGTTATAAACTTTGACCATTGTAGTTTGCATTGGAAGTTTATAAACACTTGTGGTGTCAATTTTGTTGGAAATAGTAATTACAGGTCGGTGAGATATTCACCTCTCCGCCGATTTGTCTATCAGTCATTTTTTCAGTATTTTGTCAGTCAGCCTAAATGTCAGTCTGACAATTTGTAAGTGTAAAGTCACACATTTACTCAAAAGTCAGTCAGCAAGAAGGAAACTATAAATGGAGCTAATTTCTATCTTCTCGAGCTCTGGTAAGTGGTTGAAGAGTCAGTCGAATTAATGGCAATCTTTAATGTTGAGTCGGCCTTAGATTTTGTAGGAAGTTTAAGTCAGTGTCTATATAAGTATAAGTCTCCTAGTTAGTCAATGATGTTGAAGAGAAAAAGTCAAGCTCTGAGCAGAAAGAAAGGTAGAGAGAACATCCGAGAACCAACATCAGCTGAAGAGTTGACAAAAGAATTCATTGGAGCCGAAGCTCATCTCTGTCATTGTATTTTGTATTCGCGCACAACACCGAAGTTTATTAATATCAAAATTTTTGTGTATTGACAAGTTATGTATTATTTTTAATTTTATGTACTAAGCATAGCACTGTGTTATTCCACATTCATAAATCAATTCACTAAGTGTGTGTATTCACAATGCGCAGTATATTTGAGAACTCTGTCATGTAGCCTATTTGGTGTGCAGTATTTGAAACTACGTTGTGCAGAGTAGACTGCGTGCATTGTTGATCCAACAGATCTTCCCTTCAAGCTAGTATCAGAGCAAGTTCTATCAGAACAAGTTTATCATAGAGGAAATTCTGTTGAAAGTGAAATATGGCTTCTACCTCAAATCTACAACCTCCCACTTTTACAGGAAAAAAATATGAGATGTRGTCCTTGACCATGAACGCTTTGTTCYGAGGTCAATATGTATGGGAAATAATCGAGAATGGCTATGTGGAACTAGTATATCAGGCATCATATAATGTTGTCACACAAGCTAAGAAAGATGTCTTGAAAGATCAAAGAAAGAAGGATGGAATGGCGTTTTTTTACATACATCAAGCCATGCATGAGAGCATACTCCCAAGAGTTTCATCAAGCTGGTATCAGAGCAGGTTCTATCAGAACAAGTTTATCATAGAGGAAACTCTGTTGAAAGTGAAATATGGCTTCTACCTCAAATCTACAACCTCCCACTTTTACAGGAAAAAAATATGAGATGTRGTCCTTGACCATGAACGCTTTGTTCYGAGGTCAATATGTATGGGAAATAATCGAGAATGGCTATGTGGAACTAGTATATCAGGCATCATATAATGTTGTCACACAAGCTAAGAAAGATGTCTTGAAAGATCAAAGAAAGAAGGATGGAATGACGTTGTTTTACATACATCAAGCCATGCATGAGAGCATACTCCCAAGAGTTTCATCAACAAAGCAAGCCAAGGAAGCATGGGACATATTACAAACCTCTTATCAGGGTATGGACAAAGTAAATACTGCAAAACTATAGATTCTTAGAAGAGATTTTGAAACCATGTCAATGAAAGATTCAGACACAGTAGATTCATTCTACACCCACGTCATTGGACTGATAAATCAGATTGAGTCTCATGGTGAAACCATAGAAGACAAAAAATTTGCTGAGAAGGTGCTTAGGAGTCTTCCTCCTAAGTTTGATACCCTTGTTTTGACCCTAGAAGAGAGAAAATACTTGAGTCAGTTCAGTCTAGATGAACTGCAAGCTTCCCTCATCAATCATGAACACAAATTGAATAAATCAAGTATGTCATTAGAGAATGCATTTTTCGCGTAGTCACCTATAAGCCGCGGAAGAGGAAGGGGGAGAGATAAGTCTAGAGGCAGAGGAAGAATTTCTTATAGAAGTGGATGCAGTAGAAATCCTAGAAATATTTGTGGAAGAGGTCAAAACCCAAGTACCAGCCAATCAAGTTGTCAAAGAACCGACAAATCAAAGATTCAATGCCATTACTATAAAACGTATGGACATTTTGCATATGAATGCAGAAAGAGATAGCATAATCAGAACAAGCAAAGTCAAGACCAGTCAAACAGGGCAAATAACCAAACTCGCCCTATGTTTATGGAACATGTTGTAGAAATGCCTAGCACTGCAGAAATGCCTAATATAGTCTCACTAGTTGAATGCAATGTTTCTCAAGAAAGTCCATGTGACATATGGTACTTAGACTCCGGCTGCAGTAACCAGATGAAAGGAAACATAAAACTGTTTTCTAGTTTGGACGAGTCAGTCCAAACCAAAGATACAATTGGAACAGATATCCAAGTCATTGTCTTAGGCAAAGGCAGTATAAACATTTTAACCAGACAAGGAGAACATAAAGTTATGTCTAATGTATATTATGTTTTTGGTCTAAAGCATAATCTGATGAGTACATGGCAATTGTTACAAAAAGGATACAAAATCTACATGGAATATAATCACTATGTGATTATGGATAAATGCCCAAGCAATCTACTTATTGCAAAAAACCATATGACAAGTAACAAAATTTTCCCAATAACATCAATGCCAGCCAAGAAGAAGAATATAGCGCAAATTGTTGATAAAGTAAAAAGTGTGCAGTTAGACATTGCATTTATAGTAGAAAGTGTGTGCAGTGCTAATGAAGAAAATAGTGCGCGTAGTATGAAGAAAGGAGATAATGACACATAAATGAAGGCAACATTTTAATCTGAAATACAGGATGATTCCTGGTTATGGAATTTCAAATTTGGACATTTAAACTTTGGAGTTCTTAAGCTGCTACACACAAAGGATATGGTAAAATGCTTACCATTGATTGAAAAACCAGAAAGGATATGTATAGGTTGCATATTTGGAAAGCAACACAGAGAATCATTTATAGTTGGAAAGTCTTACAGAGCAAAAGATCCACTGGAAATAATACATTCAGACATTTGTGGACCAATACAAACAACATCTATAGGAGGTAGTACTTATTTTCTAACATTCATTGATGATTTCTCAAGAAAGACATGGATTTATTTCCTAAATCATAAATCTGACGCATTGGGTTGTTTTTAGTAGTTTAAATCACTTGTGGAGAAATAGAGTGGTCATTACATCAAGTGTCTAAGAACGGACAAAGGAGGAGAATACATTTCAAGAGAATTTCAGAACTTTTGTAAAGTTCATGGCATCTACAGGAAAATTACCGTGTGATACACACCACAACATAATGGTGTCGTAGAGAGAAAGAAAAGAACAATCATGGAAATGGTGTGAAGTATGTTGACAACCAAACATTTGTGAAATGAGTATTGGGATGAGGCAGTAGAAACTGTAGTATACATATTGAACAGATTTCAGACAAGGAGTGTGAAGAATAGAGTTCCTCAGGAAGCCTGGACAGGTTCAAAGCATAATGTGGCACACTTAAAAATTTTTGGTTGCGTCGCATACGCACATGTACCAGATGAACTAAGAAGGAATTTGGACAACAATGGAAATAAATTTATATTTGTTGGGTATTCTGAAGAAACAAAAGAATACAAGATATATGACCCTGTCGCAAGAAAAGTCATAATAAGTCACGATGTTCAGTTCGTGGAGAATGAATCATGGGATGGAAGCATAGCAAAGACAGTGAAAATTATTTACGCAATGGAGCATGATGATACAAAATATGAAGTGGTTCAAACATCATGCACAGGTCAGTGCGTAGTCCCGTCTACACCTGGAACTGTGATGCACATTACCACGCAGAGTACTCTAGTAAGAACACTAGGTGCACAATCTACACCTAGAGTGCAACAAACACCAAAAAGCAGTCCAAGCAGTTCTACATCTCTAGATCCAACATTAACAAGTTTGTTACCAAGAAAGACAAGAAGTCTGTGCGACATCTATAATGAAGACTCATCAAATTCATTTTCATTTTTTTCTCTGTTTTCACAAATAGATGATCCATTAACCTTTGAAGAAGCAGTCAAAGATGATGTGTGGGAACAAGCCATGGATGAAGAAATCAAATGCATAGAGTGTTAAATTTGGCAGCATCGACAATCATTCTCCAATGAGAGGCCATATGGGCCACCCTAAGGCTAGCCAGGGAGATTTGGAAATCAAACAGTCTTGTGAGGTATTGAAAAAACCAAGGGGGAACTTACAACCTCTGTGATTCAAACCAAAAGTCAGGACGAATGAGATGCTATGTGAGTCTAATGCAAAAGTCAGGGGGAACGTACAA